>JAIUZE010046180.1:0-139065 GCA_022085475.1 Heliosperma pusillum
GGTCACATCGTGTCTAAGAGAGGCATAGAAGTTGATATGGCTAGGGTTTCGGTAATAGAAAACTTGTCACCCCCTACAAATGTGAAGGGAGTGAGAAGCTTTCTAGGCCATGCGGGCTTTTACCGACGTTTCATCAAAGATTTTTCTAAAATAGCCAAGCCTTTAACTTCTCTTCTTCTCAAAGACACACCATTTGTATTTGATGAATTTTGCTTGAGTGCTTTTTGTAGGTTAAAGGAAGCTCTTGTGACGGCTCCCATAATCCGATCACCGGATTGGAGCCTTCCCTTCGAAGTTATGTGCGACGCCTCCGATTATGCGGTCGGGGCGGTGCTTGGCAAAGTTGTGGACAAGAAGCATCATGTAATCTACTACACAAGCAAAACTCTTGATCAAGCCCAAGTCAACTACTCTACGACGGAAAAGGAGATGCTAGCTATTGTTCATGCCGTGGAAAAGTTCCGGCAATACTTTGTTGGTGCTAAGGGTGTGGTATACTCGGATCACTCCGCTTTGAGGCAATTGTTAGTGAAAAAGGATGCGAAACCAAGGCTCTTGAGGTGGGTTCTTCTACTTCAAGAGTTTGACTTGGAAATTAAAGACAAGGCGGGGTCGGAAAATGTTGTTGCCGACCACCTATCTAGATTGACTACCGAAGATCATGGGTTGAAGGATGAGAGTGGCCCGATCAATGAGTGGTTGAGAGAAGATAGTTTGATGATGATAGGTGGTAAATCACCATGGTTTGCGGACTTGGCAAATTTGATTGTGAGTGGGTGACCAAGTCTTACTCTATAATTCTAGAGTCAAGTTGTTTCCGGGAAAGCTACGCTCTAGATGGTCGGGTCCTTTCAAAGTTATTGACATTTCACCACATGGAGCTTTTGAACTTTGGAGCGAGGAAGGTGGTAATTTCAAGGTCAATGGGCATCGAGTGAAAAGATATTTCGATGGAGATGAAAAGGGAACGGTGGAAGTACTCTTCCTTGGGGATCCACTTCCCGAGGAGGAGTCTTGTTTGTAAACTCTTGAGATTTGATAGGTTTGGTGGAGTCCCTCAACAACCACCAATTTTTTGTATATAGCATGCATATTAGGAGTAGTTGTGGAGATTTGGATTTGTGTACTCGGGTTTTCGTCTTTGGAAGAAGTTTTAGGAAAGTTTGAAACACTTGTAGTCGGGTTTGGTTTGAAACCGTATCATTGGGGTTATGTTGGTTGGGTGATTATTGTTGGTGACTTGGGTTTCTTAGGGGATTTGTTGTGACTTTTGAAGACGAGGTGAAGATTTGAAGACGTGCTCCAGGCCGGTCGACCGGCAGCCGGGCTGCCGACCGGCCCAGAGCACTCCAGAAGGTGATTTTGAAGTTTGAAAATTGATGTGCAGGTGTTCCAGGCCGGTCCACCGGCAGCCGGGGTCCAACCGGCCTGGAGCACATTATCATAGAGGCTGATTTTTCTGGAAATTTTTGAGCTGTGTTCTGTGCCGGTCGACCGGCGGCCGGTCTGTCGCCGGCCCAGAGCACACTATTGCTGAGTTTTTGAAAGTTGAGAATTTTGAGCTGCGTTCTAGGCCGGTCGACCGGCAGCCGGGGTCTGACCGGCCTAGACTACCTGATAACGCAAAAACCCAAAAATCCACAAAAATCAAAATTTTGACTTGGGGTCCAGGCCGGTCGACCGGCGGCCGGTGTCTGGACCGGCCCAGAACCCACCCGAGAGCAATTATACAACTCGTGAGCCAAAATTTTTTTTTTTTTCTTTCTTTCATTCTTCTTCATTCTTCCTTCCTTCTTTCTTCTTCCTTCCTTCAAAACTCAACAAACCCACAACAAAAACTCACCAAAACTCACAAAAACAACCCCAAAACTCACCAAATCCAACATCTAACCCACAAATTAACCCACTACTTCACCTAAATACATCCCAAAACCTCAAAAACCCAATTTTTCCCTCTTTCAATTGAATATTCCGAAAATCAACATGGCTCAACAACCACCAAGGAAAAGGACAAGAGCTCAACTCGAGGCCGAGTTGGAGGCTAGGCTTCAGCAGGTGACGGCGGGAATGGGTCCGGATAACGATTTTCCGGATATCGTCTTCGTAAGCGAAATAGCAAGAGGTAAATTTCAATGTTTAAAGCGTAGGCCTCTTCCCCACTCCCGTTTTATTTGCCGGAATACTATGCGGAACCTTGGCCTTGATACGGTCACTCTTGAACTTTTCAAGGGTTTGGGTATGGGGGAACTATACGGGCAGCACTTCCGTACTTACCCCCGTCTCACTTGGGAATTTTTGAGTTCGTTTAGCCATGAGAAAGATAGAAATACGGGTATGGTCAAAATTGTTTCCTTTCGCCTACTTAATACTGCTTTTAACCTTCCCCTTGAGAAGTTTTGTAAAGTTTTAGGGGTCAAATATCATAAGACGTACAAGGTCCCCGAAAGCTTTAATGTGAATGATGTGTGGACTGCAATATCGGGTTTTGAGTTTGAGAAAGGAACTAAGAGACCGGCAAATGCTTGTCACAATGCCCCTATTAGGTTTTGGCATAGGTTTATGGGTTGGACGTTGTTTGGGAGAGAGGAGTGTCATAATTTTAGGGCCGATGAGCTTTCGATTTTGGCGGCTTACTTGTTCCAACAGCCGCATAAATTTGGGATCAACATCGGTCATCATGTCGTTATCCACTTCCAGAAAATCGCCAATGACCCGTTTAGCCCTACCGGAATCCATTTAGGGGGGATTGTTACCAAGATTGCTCATGTCCTTTGTAGAGATGCTCTAGATGAGCGTAATTTGAGGTGTTTAGGGGGATACTCATTGTTGACGGAGGATTACGTTTTTAAGAAGCTTGAGTGGGTAATAAAGAGAGTTGAGGCCGGGAAGACTTATTGGAGGATTCGAGGGGTAAATTCTATTCCCCTCCCTAATAGTGCGGCTATGAAAGTGGTTCCTGATAGCGCACATTATCTTCTCCCCTTAGAGGAGGAGAACCCTCCACCACCACCTGAAGAAACCCCGGAAGATCCTTTAGCTCCAGTTACCGCATTTAGGCGAGATCCTACTGCCCCCGTCACTACATATCGGAGAGAGGCGCGGGGCCCCACTTCCACCACATTGCCTTATATGAGCCCCTTCTATCATCAGCAGCAGTGGCGCCCTTGGCCCAATTCATCCCAACCCGACACATCCACTTCCACCACTCCCAGTTACCCACCTTTGGATCCCTCCTTGATCCAGTTCATGGCCGACATGACTTTAGCCTCCGAGGCAGCAGCTACGGAGAGAGAGGCAGCGGCTAGGGAGAGAGAGGCGGCAGCTAAGTGGCGTGAGGAGGAGGCTCGGGATAGAGCTCTTTTGTCGCAGCGGATGGACAGGATGTATTATGACTTGGCTCTTGGCCAATACCCTTCTTACGATAATTGGTGTAGGGAGGGGTATAGGGAGCCAGTTGGCCCACATCCGTCCTATTTCATGTGGCCAGAGGGCGGGTATGATCAGGGTTCTAGGGTGGTTGGTGATTTCAATGTTCAGCCAGACTATTATTCTTCTGCGCCGGGTTTTACTCAGCCGGTAGTTGATGAGGAGGAGGTGGACCCAGAGATTGCGGCTCAGAATGCCGAGTGGGTTGACAGGATGGGTCCACGGTTCGAGATTGTGGAGGGTGGCGGCTCTGGTTCGGGAGCCCAGGATGTAGATGCGTCTTTTGCTGAGGCCAGTCATGGCCAATTTGATACTACATCCTCTGATTTCACTGGATACTCTTGAGGCCGGAAACCCATGAGTATGATCCCTTATAATCCAAATCTTCATCATATTTACATTTTCGCATGCATTTAGATAGTTGTATTATATCTTAGCCTAGTCATCCATTTCGTTTCATCCATTTAGTTGCATCCATTTAGGCTTGCATTAGAATTTAATTTTGTAACATATCGTCACATATTAGCCTTGCATCCATATAGTGTAGTTTGCATTTACTTAGATCATGACATTGTATTATATCATTTTGCATTTAGTTTTAGGAATTTTATTTAGTTCATGCATTTACTTAGAGCTAACCCTCTTGTATATATTGTTCATATTGTGATTATTCATCAAAAATCAAAAACCCCAAAAACAAGTTTTTATTTTTCAAAATATTTAAAACCCAAAAACATGTTATTTGTTTTGAATTCACCCCTCACACCATGTAAATACCAAGTGTGGGGAGGGAATTCCCAAAAATTGAAAAACCCAAAAAGATTGTTTTGTTTTTCCTTTTCTTTTTTCTCTCCTTCCATATTTGAGTCACTTACTCGGGGACGAGTAAGACTTAAGTGTGGGGAGGATTTTATTTCTTTTGTATATATCGTTGATTTTTGAAAAAAAAAAAAAAGTTGAAAAATGCCTAAAAATCGAAAAATTTGAAAATTTTCCAAAAAAAAATATATGTTTAGATTAGTTTGTATATAGTTTATTTTGTATATATTGCCGTGTGTTTCTTTTTATCTCCATCCATAGGTGCGCCCCACATCATATGAGGCACGAAAAAGGGAAAATGAAGACGCTTTGGTGAGATCTTTCCTATTTCTCTTCTCCCTTATCTCCTTTCCTTCTTACTTGAGGACGGGATGTGTTGATGACGATGGTGTGAATTTTGTTGATTGGCGTGTGTGCCACGTGTGTGCTGTTAGGAGATAGCATTAGCTTATGTGTCATATAGTCGGTTAGAGCATGTGCATTTAAGTTGTATATATGCTAGATTGCATCATGGCATGTAGTTGCATTTAGAAAAATGTTTTAATAATTGTCTTTTTGGAAAGATTGTTGAATGTGCATAGTCCCTTTTTGCTACTTTTTTATTCATAAAGTGTTCATCTTAATCGTCGAATTTTAGACGCCCTGGGTTGTGCATTTCTAGTGAGTTTTAACCCGTCTACTAATGCCGAGCCACGAGTTTGCGCTTATTCCACCTCGACACCCTCGATTGATGTGAGTATTCCGATGGTAGAAAGAATTCTTAGGTGACCGTTCTTGCTATGCAACCAACCATGATTCATTGTTCTTCCACTTTTGATCAAAAAAAAAAAAAAAAAGGGAAACAAATCAAACAAGCTGAAAATATTGAGTCAATTATCATCTTCTCTTGTTTTCGTCGAGGAAATGCAAAACGGAACTTCTAGGGATTCTAGTGGGCCCATATCTAGGCCCCCTTTCGATGCCACTACGGTGGGGATACCCCTATTGTTGGTTCCGACCGCATGTCCTTGACGGAAACCGTGTGCTTTCATGCCAAAAATTGCAAACCAAAATGCAAATCAAAAAGAAAGAAAAAGAAAAGGAAAGCAAAGTGTGAAATGAAAAATTTTCCAAGCAATAAGACTCAAATCTCAATTTCCTTTTATCCTTCTTGAATCATTCACCTTTGAAGTTGCATAGTGAGACGGGACGACCCTTGTGTCTCA
Source organism: Heliosperma pusillum (assembly GCA_022085475.1). Lineage (NCBI taxonomy): Eukaryota > Viridiplantae > Streptophyta > Magnoliopsida > Caryophyllales > Caryophyllaceae > Heliosperma > Heliosperma pusillum. The sequence goes on from JAIUZE010046180.1 coordinate 5,451, forward strand.
TTTATTTGAGAAACGTGAGTTCCATATGCTATTGTGCTTAATAACGTCACGAGGATTTCATTTCCATCTTCCATTTTATCGCTCTTGGCCAAGCAAATAGTAGACGGGGTTCGAAATTTTCATTAGACTTGCACCGCTAGGAGGCGAATATTTTTCCATGCTTTATGATATTCGTGGCTTACAAGGATCATGCATTATTTAAACGGTTTTCCTTTTAGATATTTCCGTCACATGGATGAGGCATGTGATTTTTCTTTTGTTAGATGCATCTTTGTCGTGTTCTTACGTGTTTTTCATTTGGATGCGTCGAGATTTTGAGCAAGCCCCTACTTGCCTTGCAAGGAGATACTCTACCTCATGAGTATCTCGTTGTGAGTTGAAGGGACGGAGGAGGCCCGTTAATTGCCTACCGTCGGATATTATTAATAGTTTAGGTTGAAGCCTGAGTATTAGTGTAGTATTGAATAAGGGTACTTATGGGTCTCGAATTTTGTTTACTTACTCGGGGACGAGTAAGTCTTAAGGGTGGGGAATTTTGATAAGCATTTATTTAGTCACATTTTTACCTCATTTTCGTCCCCATTTTGGTCCGTTTACACGGATTTGCGTGTCTTTAATTGCATTTTATTTCCCGATTTCCCGCGCTATGAATATTGATCTCAATTTGCAGGAATTAAGGCGGAAATGAGGAAATCGGTGCATAAAGACACTGCATGAGTCGGGATTCGAAGATGAGACGAAAAATGAAGAAGTATGTTATCAGGTGGCCCAGGCCGGTCCCCAGACCGGCGGCCGGCCCACCGGCCCAGACCACCACACTGCAAGTGAAAGAAATGAAAAAGTGAAGAAAAGGCCCAGGTAGCGCCGGCCGGTCCACCGGCGGCCGGTCGACTACCCGGCCCACACCTACATCAGAATGTATGTGAGAGTGATTTGGTGCTCCAGGCCGGTGGGGGACCGGCGGCCGGTCGACCGGCCCAGACCATTATTTCCCATACTTAGAAGATTTTTGAAGATTTTGAAGGCAAAGTTCCTGAAGTCACGCATGTGCTCCAGGCCGGTCAGAGGCCCGGCGGCCGGTCGACCGGCCGGGAACACAAGACTGAAAAATTCGCATTTTCTTCTAATTTCTTCCTTAATTTCGAGAGACCTATATATACCCCCCTTATTATTTTGTAAGGAGTTTTTTTTTTAGTCTTTAACATTCTTCTTAGCACGAAACCCTAGAAACTTGTAACCCAAATTAATCATAAAATACTCTCCTAATATTTCCCTAATCTAGTTTTAGTTTCTCATTTTCAAGTTGTTGATTTTAGTATTTCATTTCATTTTTGGAGTTTGTATTGAAGACTTGGGTGAAGACATTCCCTCATACTCATCAATATAAGTTTGTTTGGTATAAAATCTCTCATCTTTTTTATTGTTTATGCAATTAATTTCCATCTCTAGTTTATGGTTAATCTTTTGATTGTTTTAGTTATTTCTCTCATAGTATTATGGTGATTGAACTCCCCCTTCCCTTTAGTGCTTTGATTTCCTTTACCATGTGTGAGTAGATTATCCTCTAGGGTTTAGGGGAGCCTAAGGGTGGATCATGTGGGGTATTAGGTTGGTTAATTAGCAAGTTTGTGGTAAATGATTTGGGTATTGCCCATATGAACACCAAGTGTTTGATGAAATGCGTGAACGAAAGTTACCATTTTATCAAGCATGGTTTGATCTTCTCTTAAGCGACGGTGGTAGAGGCGATTAGACTAAGTGTTTATATGGGTGATTTGAGACGAATGCGATAGCTTGTTGATGATTATCGATTGTTGAGACATTGGCAATCGATTTTACTCGAATTATTTACCCCTTTCGCTAGTTACCCGACTAACCCATTAAATCCCCCTAAGGTGAACCCTTTACCCTAGTCTTTCCCCTAATTGTTTTCATCTTTATTACTTAGCGATTACTTGTTTTTCCTAGTATTTAGTTAACTTTCCGATCCGTCATATTTTAGGCTAGAATAGGATTCAATCGAACTAGTAGTTGACCTCCCCCATCCTCGTGGATTTCGACCCCTTTATACTACTTTTATTGGGTTATTTTTGATGCTTGTTTTGACGACAAACCGATCATCAAAGATAATAGAACAAATATAGACTATAATGCTAAGGGTTAATCGTTGTAAGTACAACGCTCGCTAGCTCACTCGTCAAAACCTCATGCAACACCAACCTGTAACATGTTCATTCATGAAACATGAATGCCACAGTTAGTGGGGAGTAAATCAGGGTTCTCCTAGCCATATCACATTAAAACAAGTATAATTAAACCATCTGAAGATACATCATACATATATAGATATCATGCCGATTACAACGATAACATTTCATAACAACAATATAAGCTTGTCAAGAATAACAATGATATGATTTTCATGTAAACATGATTAGGGAAGACTCGTCTTCGCAACTATATCGCTACTAACGGCTTGCATCTCACCGCTAGTAACCATATAATCAAAGAGGTTGGGAACGTGACACGCAAGATAATAATAGGCATCCAACCATCCAACACACATCCAACAAACCATAATGTGAATCAAACATACTCTCACGGTAAATGACACGCACTAGAATCTATACTTTGCAAGACAAGACGAACCAGTCCACAGGATAAACGTTTGCCTAAACTGTATACGATAAACATTTTGTATACTCAAGACTTTAATCCTCCCGATAAGAGGAGTGGACGACAACAAAACGAAAGTCCTAGTCTAAACCTGATCAAACTTTCGGGATAAATCCTCCTGATTCGACATGCGATAAACCTCGCATCCAAGACTTGATCCTCCGGCTAAACCCATACGGAAGCGAGTAACCTCAAATTCGGCTAACCCCACACGAAAGAGGGGGAAAGAGCACAAGCATCATCTTCCGGCTAATCCCACACGGAAGATGAGGTCAAGAATAAAAAAGCAAGTACGCTACATGCAATGACACCAGCTCGCAAGAATAAAACATTTAACGGCCGGGTCGATCAACGCTAAGCGTTCGCCTCCCAACAACGTCGTCATATTCTCACTAACATGCAATAGAATGTACCTCTATCGCTCCGACATAAAGTCTAACGAGTATAAATGTACAAACGGGAAATGAGAGTTCAATATCATCAAACAACAAGAGTCAAGCCATATGAAGCTCATTTGATTAAGACATGTGAATACGACATAGAAAATGCGATATAATGATAAACATGTTAAACTTGGCCAATTCATACTTTGAAATCGTTAATTAAACACGTATATAAACATGTGAATAAATCTAACATGATAACTATGTCGTCAACATAAGCATAATAGTATAAGCAATCCACTTCCATATGTTATATTCACTCAAAGACTCAAAATAGTAAAACATACGCCATTTCCTCATACGAACTCCGATTAAGGTGATTCAAAACGCTAAACCGCATATTTTTCCGACGCCGACCCATCTGTCAACTTTTATGAACATTTAGGGGTCCTGGAGTCCGTCCCAGTCGGGACCAAATCCGTCCCGGCCGGTACGGGTAAAGGTTGGAAGAAGGGTGGGTTCGTCCCGGTCGAGCACCAATCTGTCCCGCCCGGTCTGGAGCTGTCTCGGTCTGGCACGGATTCGTCCAGGCCGGTATAGGGCAAAGGAGGGGCTGGGTCTTGGCCCTGTCATCCGTCCCGGTCGGGCACAAGGCTATCCCGGCCGGTACTGGGCGAGGACGAGCGAGACAAGCTTGGGGACGGGGTTAGGGACGATGCAAAAAGTGTATAATTTGTTTCCAATCTCGTTCCAAGCGACAAAATGCAAATGGGTAACATACCAAACACAAATTTTGCAACATATCTTACCCAAAAATCATTCGTGACTAAAATCCGTCTCCTACGACCAAAATCAAACATATGAAGCATATTCCATTCAAGGCAACCGCAAAGAGGACATATGAACATACAACATGATTATTAGCACAAGAAGGAAGTGGCAAGCACATAATTCAACATGAAGCTCATAGATTAAGTCAAATGGCACCTTCATGAGATAACCAACATCATATAAATCACTCAATAATATAAGAGCTACTAATAAGCCATTCCATCTCAAACAATCATGTGCACAAGACAAGAACCTATGAATAGTCATAATTCAAAGATTAGAACAAATAAAGATCCTAACTTCAACATGTAATTCTATTGTAGAATACATAAATGAGCAAACAAAGTGATATCGAGTAACCCGTCTACATTACCTCATTTAGCGCCTTCTAAGCTTCCAATTTTATTCTAAAGGATGGAATTCTATCTTCGGTCTTCATAGATTATCAAAACTTTGGGACCAAATCTATTTTTAAGAAAAGATGGGATTTTTGAAAGGTAACAAAGATGAAACTTTATTATATAGAAAGGAAGAAGAAGAAGAGGGGATTCCAAAACAACAAACCAATCTGAATTTGGTTGAGGGATGAAGAAACGGCATTCGTCTTAAGTTTTGAGCTTTTAAGGATTAATGAAGGGTTTGGAGGTTGAAGGAGGAAGAGGAAATTTCTGAAATTGCGATGGTAGAGATGAGGGAGATGAGTTGTTTTATGGGTTTAAACTTAATGGGAAAAGGCCCAAAAGACACAACTTGGCCCGACACTCATGTAAATCGATTTCCACGAGAATTCCGCGTAGAATTCAAATATGAACTCCAAGCGGGACGTTAAGACACGGTTTCTACTCGAAAAAACCAAATTACGACTTAAAATTAATTTAAAGATAAATAATAATAAATTAGCAAATTTCAGAGAATTGATGAAATTACTAAGATGAGAACCTTACTTGGATTTGCAACTAATTGAGGTTGAGGTGGACCAGCAGTTCCCTAACCAGATTGTTTTTTAGGATGAGAATGGATTGGAGGTTAGAGTGGCTGTGGAGTATGATTGGGTCTAGACCTGGCAAAACTGACCCGACCCGAATAACCCGACCCGATAAGGCTGACCCAAGACCCGAAAGCGACCCGGAATTACCTGACCCGAGGATAACCCAAAACCCGAATTGACCCGACCCGACCCAGACCCGACCCGAACCTTGACTGACCCGAAAGAGACCCGACCCAAAATAACCCGACCCGAAACCACTGACCTACAGACAACCCAATTTAAAATGATCCTAAATGACCTAATTTATTGTGATTAGGGGTGATAATGAGACGAGATGGCCCTCGTGCACCTCAAGCTCAGCTTGGTCCAAGTCGGCTCGTGCAAGTTTGGCTCGACGCGGGCTTAACTCGAAAACTAACTTGATCATTTTGACCTGAAAATGGCCTAAATAAATCGGATATGAATCTAAAATGTCCCGACCCAAAATGACCCATACCCGAAATGGCCCAAACCCGAAGTGACCCAAATCCGAAACTGACCCAAACCCGAAAGCGACCCGACCCGACCCGAAAGATTGAGCAAACCCGAAATGACCCGACCCAAACCCGACCCGTTTGACCCATTTGTCAGGTCTAATTGGGTCCCAATCACGTGTCAGGTTTGTAAAGGAATGGGTCACAAGTCGGAGGCCTGTAGGAAGAACAGAGTGCCCATTGTATCTAAACCAGTACAAATGCCAGTGATTCAAAAACAAGTTTGGAAAAGGAAGGAGGATAGTATGAGGATGAATGATCAGGCTGAATTCCCAATTTTACCAAAGAGTGTAGGCAGAATACCTGAACAAAAGGAATTAATGAAAGATAAGGAGAGGGAAGAGACACCAGCAAATACTCCTGTTACATTAAACTATAGAGCTTTATTCACTCCTGCACGAGTTATCACTAGACTTACAAGACATGAGACCAGGATTCCTGATGGACAGCAGAGTGGCTTTATGCTGCAGTTTAACAGTGCTTTGGGGAAGGAAAATAAATTGGTTGATAAAGGAGGTGGGGATGGGGGTTCCTCATCTCATCATGGTTAGAATTGGAGTTTGGAATGTGAGGGGCCTAACTAATGTGATTAAACAAAAGTATATTAAATGGTACCTTCACCAGGCAGAGGTGGAGATATTTGGGCTCCTTGAGACAAGGGTGAAATCCTTGTCTCTAAAGAAAGTGACTGATAATGTCTGTCATGGTTGGTCTTATGTAACTAATAATGATTGTCATGAAGGTGGCAGAATTTGGGTGTTGTGGAGGAGTCATAGGTGTAAGGTGGATATCATTGAGAAGTCTGATCAGTTAATTCATTTGCAAATGCAGCAGTTAACTGATAATAGAAGATTTTTTGTTACTTTTGTGTATGGCTTTAATAAGATTGAGGAAAGAACTCCTTTGTGGAATGATCTACTTAGGATTAATATGGTGGAGCCGTGGATTATTCTAGGAGACTTCAACAATGTTCTGAATGCAAGTGAGAAGATTGGACTTCCTGTTAAGGATGCTGAGACCATGCCTTTCCAGAATGTTATTAATACTTGTGAGCTGTGTGACATTAAAACTGTTAGAGCTTTTTTCACTTGGAATAACAAACAAACTAGTGGGACTAGGGTGTTTAGTAGAATAGATAGGGTCTTGGTCAATGATAGGTGGCTTCAATTCAGGCCTAATGCCTATGCATATTATGGACCTGAAGGAGATTTTGACCATTGTCCCTGTCTAATAGAGGAGGGTGGAGGATATAGCTGTCAAAAGAAGCCTTTCAAGTTTTTTAATATGTGGAGTAAGGTTGAGGTGTATAAGGAGATAGTGCAGTTGGGTTGGTCTAAACAGGTTGAGGGTACCCCAATGTTTAGAGTGACTACCAGACTGAAATTGCTGAATCCTCTTCTTAAAGGGTTGAATAGAGAGTTGTTTTCTGACTTAGAGAGGAATGCTGATGTAGCTTTTGAAGTGATGATTAACTGCCAGAAGAAACTGCAATCCGATCCTACTAGCAGTGTCCTCATGGATAAGGAGTTACAAACTAGACTGAGTTATAGAATGTTAGCCAAGGCTAAAGAGGAATTTCTGAGACAAAAGGCTAAATGCCAGTGGGCTAAGGATGGTGATACCAACACTGCTATGTTTCATAGGATTATTAAGCAGAGACAAATTCAAAACAAGGTATTCAGAATTGAGGGGCTTAATGGGGTACTGTATGATAAGCCTGAGGATATTCAGCAAGCCTTTGAGGATTATTATAAATAGTTATTAGGATCTTGTGCTCCTACTTCTGAGTTCTTTCCTCATATCATGAGAGAAGGACCTAAAGTCTTACATGAGGAATGGGAGGGCCTTTGTACCATCCCTACTGAGGGGGAAATTAGGAGGACTGTTCATTCTATACCTATGGAGAAGAGTCCTGGACCTGATGGCTATACTACCTGCTTCTTTCAAGCTAGTTGGGAGATAATTAAAGAGGATATATGCCTGGCAGTTAGGGACTTCTTTACTTCAGGCAAGTTGTTAAAACAGATTAATGCTACCAATATAGTGTTGATTCCTAAGAAGGAAAACCCTATAAATGTTAGAGATTTCACACCTATTGCTTGCTGCAATACTGTGTATAAAATCATATCTAAGCTTTTATGTGATAGGCTATCCAAAATTATTCCTGGTATCATTAATCCATCTCAATCTGCTTTCATTAAAGGGAGAAGTATTATCGGAAATATCCTCATCAGTCAAGATCTTGTGAGATTGTATAACAGGAGGAACTCTTCTTCTAGGTGCATGATTAAGGTGGATTTGAGGAAAGCATATGATTCCATTGAATGGGATTTTGTCTTAAGGCTGCTGCAGAGTTTGAACTTTCCTACTCATTTCATTCAGCTTATTCATCAATGCATTACAACCACCTCTTATTCTATTGTGCTGAATGGGAATTCCTATGGTTATTTTCATGGGAAGAGGGGGTTGAGACAGGGAGACCCTTTGTCACCTTTACTTTTTACACTTTGTATGGAGTATTTGAGTAGAATCCTTAAGGTTATAAGTGGGCTACCTGGTTTTAAATTCCATCATCTTTGAAAAGGACTAAAACTTAACCATCTTATGTTTGCTGATGATCTCCTTATTTTCTGTAAAGGAGATATCAAGTCAATCTTTATGATTGTTGAGGGATTCAGTAGTTTTTCCAAAGCTTCTGGGTTACATATTAACAATGACAAGTCTGAATTGATAATGAATGGGGTTGACAGGGAGACTGAGGAATTCATTCTTCTGCAAACTGGTTTCACCAAAGGTAGATTGCCTTTTAAGTACTTGGGTGTGAATATTTCTCATAAGAGACTTTCCAAGCATGATTGTAATGTACTGATTGAGAAGATGACTGCTAGAATTAAAGGATGGAATAGAAGGAAGATCTCATACACTGGTAGGCTCACTTTAGTGAAATCTGTGCTCAGTACTATTCATACTTATTGGGCGCAGATTTTCATTCTTCCTATGGGTGTTCTTGACAAGCTTAAGGCAATGTGTAGGAATTTTCTATGGGAGGGGGAGGAGGCATACTCTAAGGCTCCTCTTGTATCCTGGAAAATTTTGTGCCAAAGGAAGGAGAATGGAGGTCTGGGTTTATTTGATAGTAGACTGTGGAATGTAGCTGCTGTAGGCAAGCTTGCCTGGTGGGTTCTGATTAAGAAGGACCTGCTTTGGATTAAATGGGTTGATGCAATTTACTTGAAAGGAAGGCCTTGGCTTACTTATCATCCTAGTAACTCGAGCTCTTGGGCATGGAGGAAGGTATGTGCAGTCAAAGACACTAACAAGGGGGGGTTTCTAGCTGGCAACTGGCGGGAAGGGGGAGATAGGTATACAATTCTCAAGGGTTATAACTGGCTGGTTGGTGCTAATATACCTAGAGATTTGTATAGCTGCACTGTATGAAATAGGATGAATACTCCAAAACATTGCTTCATCTTTTGGTTGGCAGTCAAGGACAGATTACTCACCCTGGACAGAATAGGGAGAATAGGTTTCACAGGAAGGGTATGTTGTTTTCTGTGTGAGAGTCACATTGAAAGTCACAAGCATCTCTTCCAGGATTGTTGCTATGCACGTAAATGTTTTGATTGCCTCACGGATTGGACTCAGATTCAACCTAGGGGAGGACATTCTCCTGCTGAACTGATCAGTATGCGCAAGCCTGCAGGCTTCATCAGGAAACTTTTTTGGTCTTTGGTAGTGGCTGTTTACTATGGCATATGGATGAGTAGGAATAAGTGTAGGTTGGAAGGCTATGTCCTTAGGCCAGATAGCTTAATTCAGGGGATCAAAGTTCAGGCTAGGACGAGATTAATGCAACTAGATATTAGGAAAATAAAACATCATGAATATGTATGGTGTAGAGACAAGGAATTATTATGAGTTTAGAGGCTAGGAGGAAGGATGATAGATGAAGGTTTGAATGTGTGTAATAGTATTGTTGTAGTGATGTAATGTTGGATTTGAGCTTTGATATTAATATAAACTTACATTTGCACCAAAAAAATAATAATAAATTAGCAAAAAATATTTAACAAATAAAAATAAAAGAGAATTATAAAATCAACGGTTTATTGAATTACCCACCATGGTAAAATCGAGGATGTTACAAACCTGGCTTGAAATCGAATGGAACGGACTTTTTCTAAAATATGCTTATGTTTTCGTTCAACTCGTCCATTTTATTAGGGGGTTGTCAACGTTACTAATTTAACAAATTATTCTGGTCTCATTATAATAGTCCCGCATTTTCCCCAAAGATAAATTCGGTACCATTAGCGCTTTGCATGACTTTTACTTGCTTCCCAAATTAGATATTGGTCATTTTGCAGAAACATTTCAGTAAATTCCGAACTTCTCGTTTATCCTTCATCAATTAAAGTCATATGCCCCGGTTACAGTCATCGACAATGGTTAAGAAATAGTGTGCCCCTGACAAACTCGTTGTTCTATACGCTCCCCAAATGTCACAATGGATTAATTCAAAAACAAAAGCACGCCTTTTATTATTAGTACCAAAACCAGAGTGAGTTTGTTGTGCACGACAACAAGAATCACAAACAGAAAGAGGGTCCCAAATTAATCTACTTTCAACTTAAGACGAAAAATAGAAGGGTACTACTAGAAGGATGTCCAAACCTCATGTGCCAAAATTTAACGTTCTCATCAACACGAGTCCTTGTAGCTAATTCATCGTCGCTATCATGCTTCCAGTAATAAACCCCATCTTTATGCTCACCTCGTCCAATCAACGTCCCCGTAGATTGGTCATATATAACACTATTGTTAGTACAAATGTCACAATAAAGTTGTTTTCTCTAATTAATTGGTTTACAGAAATTAAGTCACAAGTCAATTATGGCAAATATAACACGTATTTTAGCACGAAAATTTTATTCAACTTGACTTGTTTATGTTCCGCGGCAACAATATGTGTGCCCTCTGGCATGCCAACTTTGAATGACGTTCATGTCCATCTTTGCTCAAGTATCTCGCGTCGAAACCACTGTCAATTAACCACTTACCGACAAAAGTACGTTTCATACCTGTTAATTTCGTGTTCATATTACCTTCTTGCCTTCCTGCCAAAAACAAACGAAGTTGGTCTACTTCATCCATCTTTGCCAACAGTAGAATCGGCCCCTTGGAGGTTGTTGTTATAACCTCTTCCTCCACGGCCAAAACCACGTCCCCCACACTGACCACGACCCCGACCTGTACTAGCGGGATATCCGTGTTTTTCATAGCAGGTTTCTTCGGAGTGGTAAAACTTGTTGCAGTAGGTACAGTGGATGAGATCCGTCTCCGTGTGCTCCTTCATTGGTATGGTAGCCCATCCACAGTTGCTAGTATTAGTGTTACTGAGAGACATGGCTATGTCAGTTTACTCTTCTTTCACACGTGTGACTATTGTGTGCCTTTCTTCATGCAACACAAGCGCGTACGCTCCACTCAAGAAGGTGATGTTGTCCTCCGTTAACAAATTGGAACAGATGATCCCATAAACAACTGAATCCAATCCCATGAGGAATTGATCAACCTTCTCTTCCTCTCGTTCTTTAATCAAAGCTGCATCCGCTCCACAGGTACAAGTCGAAAAGCGACTGTAGTTTGCCAATTCGTCCCCTATGCTTTTAAGCTGAGTATAATACCCAACGACAGGTCACCTACCAAGCTTACATTCGTTGAGTTCGCCTTTCAATTGGTGAACACGAAGTGCGTTTCTCAGTGAGAATCGCTCCTTGAGTTCGTTCCATATTTCAATTATAGGGGCTAAAAAGGTAATACTCAGATGAAGCTTTGGATCGATAACATTCCTCAACAATGATTTATTCATGGAATTGCACTGGCGCCACGCTAAGAACTTAAGGATGTCTTTTCCACTAGTGGTGGCCACGGGTTTCTTCACGGTTCCATCGACAAAACCAATCTTGTTCTTAGCATCTAGACCGTTGCATACTGCATAGGCCCAAATATCATCATTATCGCCATTGAAAATTGTCTGAGTTAGTGTCAAATTAAACTCGGACTATCAGAGGGATGAAGATATAATGGTGAAGACGGAGAAATGGTGTTGTCTTTCTCTTCGCCTTTCGTCATATTGAAAAATAGCAATCAGGATCTTATTGCTCTGGTACAATGAAAAATCAGACAAACGAGATTGAAATTTTGTATATATTCAAAGATGATGGTAAACGTATACAATAGCTGCATATATACTTAACAACTTTCTTAACCACATCCCTATAATTTAAGGTAACTATATTATCTTACCAAATAATATTATACACCATATAATGAAATATTCTCACACCATATGTCCTCCCGATGGTCCTTTCAGCGTCGCCCCATATCCCGTCGAATCTCAAAACCCTAACTACCACCTCCTACCTAAGAACATCCTCCCTTGCCATTAAATATCTCACCCCAAATTCATAAACACCAGATATGATGTTTTTGTAGTTGGGGAGGAGGTATAGGTGACAGAACAATTTTTCTTTTTTTATTATGGTGGATTGTATAACTAGTATTTTAAGAGTTTTGTGTTGATTAGTTTATAGGACGCAAGTGAGATGTAAACATGACGTATGTAAGGGTTGTTATGGTGATTGGGTGTAGGTGGAGGTTGTTGATGTAGATTTGTGGTATAGGTGGGTGTTGTGAATTTAGATTTGGGGAGGTTATGCGTTTGTAGTGGGTGGTACTAAGAGAGTTCGTCAGATTGGAGCCTAACAACGGTGGTGGTGCAGGCATGAGGAGGAGGTGGGTCCTGGTGATGGTCGTGGGTTTATGTGATGGGTAAGAGAGGTTAGGATTAGGGATAACAATGGGTCCAAGACCCGACACAAACCAGCAGGTTGGACCCAAATGGGGCGGGTTTGGGTCTCATTTTTTCAGACCTGATTGGTATGGGTCGGATATAAGTCAATGAAAAATAATCCGGGTCTGGGTTTGAATTCTAAGACTGAACCCGGCCCTTAGACACGTTAACAACAATATAAAAAAAAACTGAAACTTGAAGATACATACGCTGCACTCTCACAAACATAAGTCACAAAACCAAACCAAACATTTCCCACAAATTGAACTTAATATTTCTCACAAACCAAACATTTCCCACTTCCTTCCACACCAAAAGAACCCCACCAGGCCATCACCTGACTTCCAACGGGCAATCGACGCACATAGCCGGCACCGCATGCCACCACCAACTAGCACGACCCCCGGCCACCATTACACGCGACCACCACCACTAACTACTGGTCATTTGTTTTGTTCTTTCAAGAAAATAATAGATATTAGATAATATATGTTAGGGTTTAGTCTTATACGGTTAAATTTAGGGAAAATTAAGATAAATCTTCAATTTTGTAGTTGATTTCCAAGATTTGTTGGGGTTGAGTGACAACCCTCGCGAATGCGAAAATAAAACATAACAAGCATGTGATTTATATAGCGGAAAATACGATGTTTTTTTTTAAACCTTCATACATGCAAGATAGAAATACGAGGAATGTCAAATAATTACAAACAAAATAGAATATACTACAAAGAGACGTAGTCTCTCCAAATGTTATCCAACAACAAAGTTATTAGCAACTAGCTAAAATCGTCTAGAGGTGTTTCAATCCAGGGACCACGCCCGCTAGGTCACACCCGAACCCAAAATACCACAAGCAAAAAGCCATCCAATCAAGCAACCTGTTCATCCATGAAAAACATGAACGCCATAGTCATTGGGGAGTAACTCCGGGTTCTCCCAGCCATATCACATTAAACGTACATAAAAGGAAATACAAAAGTAGAAGCATGCATATATGAATATACATGTGAAATACGATAAGGATAGATAGACAATTCATTATATAACGATAAGAGCATATAGAATACAAATCCGAATCCATCATGTTATACAAAGACTCGGGGAAGACACTCTTAGGCAACCGAATACGCTCACTAGGGCTTGCATCTCACCGTTAGCGGTATAAGTTTGATAACATTGAGACTCGACAAACAAACCATGCCAAGTCGTCGTATGATCATGAATAATCAATCATGTAATCACCCATCCAACACACAACGACACCGTGACGACATCTCTCACGGTAAATGAAACGCACTAGCACCGTGTACATGGCAAGTATGATTAAAAGGCATCCACGGGATAAGACGTTTCCTTGAACGCATACACGATCACATTTCGTATATGTAGACTAATTTCCTCCCGGTAGGACGCAATAATAATACGGTCCTAGTCTAAACCTGGTCAGACTCTCGGAATAAGACGTGTTCCGATTCGACATGTGGTAAGACGTTCCACATCCAAGACTCGGTCAACCATAGACGCCGAGTACCCCAAATTTAGTCGACATTCACGAAAGAGGCAGAAAAGAGCACAAGCCTCATAACAAGCGGTACGCTACATGCAAATAACACCACCTCGCAAGTACACAACATTTGACGGCCGGGTCGATCAACGCAAAGCGTTCACCTCCCAACAACGTCGTCGTATGCCCACTAACACATGCATTAAGCAGTAGGATACATCCCCGTTCCGACATTCCAGCCTTACGAACGGAGGTAGCCAAGGGAATGAGAGTACAAAGCACATAACAAAATAGTGCTCAAACCGTATCATTTGTAAAAACCGACTCAAAGTGGGACATACCAAAAACCGTCACAAAACATGAGAATAGAGAATTATACAAACTTAACTATGATAAAAATGAATCAATACATGATACATAAGCATTAGAACAAGTTTATGAAGCATAATGAATAAGAAACATAGATCACCTCTCCAAAACAACGTTGTTTGGAAACCAACTAAAAAAAGGGTCCACTTCAAACGGTCATAACTAGAGTTCTAGACATCCAAATGCAGAAATTCTAAATGGAGGTGATAGCTTATCCTCTTACGGTTCCAACGGGATGTCACAAGCCCAAAACAAGCAAGTAACGAAGGAGATATGATCATTTTACGAAAAAGGGTCAGTGCAATGAAACTGCACAAGTCACGACCGTGACTTGTATTTCACGCCCGTGAAACTCTCTGTTACGCAAGGGTATATGGTCAGCCACTATTTCATGCTCGTGACATGAGTTTCACGACCGTGACTTGGGTCAAGACATCTCCATTTTGTTCTAAATTCAACCATCATCAACTATTATCATAAATCATCAATTCTCATATCAATTATCAACTAACAACAACTATCATCAACAACCTAATTCCTATGATTACTAATCTTATTCTAAATACGATTACTAACATAGAAAACACATTAAAAACACGTAAATGATATCGAGTAACCCTTCACCGTTACCTTTATGCGTCTTTAAACGATTTCTAAACCTTCCTCCACTAGATAGTAATCTTTGTCGGGGTCTAGAAAGTCTCCACCTAAACAAAGACGACAAAAGATGAATATAATTCACCTTTGAGAAAGACGGATAAATTGAAAAGCGAGAAAGACGGTAATTTTATTACCAATACGGGTAGAGGAAGCTAAGAGGGGAAGAATAAGACGAACTTACAAGAATTTGAGCGAGAATTGAGCGAGTTATGACGATTCTAAGCTTGGAAAGATTATGGAAGTTATGATTTGGGGTTTTCTTAGGAAGGAAGAAAGAGTTGTGTTGTGTGAGGAAGTATTAGGTTTAGGGCGAGTATATGTAAAGGTGAGTGGAAAAAGTCAAGAAAAGTCAAAGACGGCTTAAGACGGGTTTCACTCGAAATCTCACGTAAAATCCAAATACGAACTCGGAAATTCTAAATTCGACACGGAAAATTTAATTCTAAACTAAAACTAAATTTCGCTGAAAAGTATCCGTATAATATTTTTAAATTACAAATAGGGTACATTCGCGGGTGTTACAGGTTGCTTGGTATTTTAAATAACGAGGCTTAAAACTGGAAAGTCAGAAGACAATTATATTAGGTTTGAAAGTCAGTAAAAAAAATAAAAATCACCAAACCCGTTGGTGGAGCCGCACCCAAACTTGACCCAACAGGTCTGAGCATGGGTCTACTTATTTCAGACCTTTCGGGTCTGGGTAGGGTTTGGGTCCAGTGCGTCACGGGTCTGGGTCCTAGTGGACGCGACCCATACCCGACCCGTTGTCATCCCTAGTTAGGATTAATCTATAGATATAAGCGCTGTGATAGTACTTAATATGGGCAAAATAGTCATTTCATTTTATTTTATTAGATTTGGTATTAAGTTTAAAAAAAAATTGTTGTAAGTTTTTAAAGAAAATTATCTTAATTATAAAATTTGAGAAAGTGTATTATACTAGGAATTAGTTATCAATTTACCTTTATAATACATTATTTATAAATGAAGTACTACCTTTTGTGCTCAGTTATTAGATTTCAAAGAACTATGTCCAATCTGTTTCTTTATTTTCGGTCATGAGTTTCTAATATGTATGAAGTAGTTGATATATTTATGGAAGATGACACATTTACAATCGCGAAAGTGAGTTTTAACCCCTTAACTTTGTTCAATGATGAAATTAGACCTCTTAATGGTCAAGTGTAGCAATCAACTCCCTTAGTTTTAATATAAAAAAAAAAGTGAATTACAACCTCGACTTTTATTTTTCACTAAAATTTCAATATTTTTAACGACAACTTTTCAAAGTTCTGATCTAAAAATGTCAAACAAGAAGAGTATACTGAATAGGAAGAAGTATTATATACCTGTAAATTTTTCTAAACTTTGATCACAAAACCACAAATAAGAATAACAAATTAAGATGGAGTAAGTATGACACATAAATAATGAAAATTGTTCTCTTTATAATCATCTAATCCTATGAAGAAGAGAAAATGAGACGAATCTGGTCAAATGACCTCACGTTCCAAATTCCATAGTTCACATATGTATAGCAGAGTATTTAAAACTTGCTTGCATATTTTTATAATGGAAATTTCTCATAATACCCCTTAATTTTGTCAGATTTTCCATATTACCCCTTCTTTTAAGAATATGCACATGATACCCTTGAGATTTTATTTTGGGTTTTTCTATGGTGTATCCTCCAAGTTTTACTTTTTCTACCGTGTACCCCTACTTTTTTATATTACACAGTATACCCCTGAACTTCATTAACTACTCTAAACCGTGACCTAAACCCAGTTGACCGTCAAGTCTTCCTTATTTCCGTTTGTTTGATGTTGACATGGCTTTAGATAGGGTGACTCATGAATTTCCCTTCCTTTACCAAACTCCCTCCACCTAACTTCAAATTTCCCTCCAAAATTTTCTCCCTTTTTTTCTCAATTTATGTCCCTTATTTCCCCTGTTTCGTTTTTCATCTCTCTTCTCTATTTATCCCTCTATCCTTCTTTACATATTTTCATCTTATTCATCTTGCTCTAATGTCCTGTTGGAGAAATAACCCAGTTCTAGAGCTGCAGTTCAAGAATCAAGTTTGCAAACGGTGCAGAAAGAATGTTGTGATGAAGATTTTCAGGTCGATGAGTAATCCAAGAAAGGCATATTTCAAATGTCTTGAATGTAATGACTTTTTTTCAGTGGCTTTCAGAAGAGCATATCATCATAACTTCTGCTTTCAAGATAGGGAGTATGAATGAAGATGTTTGTTGTTCAAGCTTTGAAGGGGTTGTTGGTGAAATTAGAAAGACGAAGACAGATTTTTATGAATTAGCTTTGTATTCTAAGCTTTGTATGAAATTGTATGGTCTCATGTTACTTGTACTTGTGGTAATTGTTGTTTTTAAGATGTAAGAGTTATGGAATTACGGAGTTTGTCATGGAATTTGTAAGACTTATGAACTATCTAAGTACTTGTGTACTAAGCTTTATAAGATCTAAGACTTATGAATTAGCTAAGTACATGTGCACTAAGCTTTATAAGATGCAAGACTTCTGAATTAGCGAAGTACTTGTGCACTACACTTTATAAGATGTAAGACTTATGTTAAATCAGTTGAAATAAAATGAGACTAATGGCATTTGTCATTAAACTTCACCAAAAAAGGGTACATCTGTTTGTTATGGTGTGTGACTAAACCCAAGATACACCATCATACATTCACCAAGTTCTTTGATGGCATCCAAAATACATTGCCATCCAAAATACTGCAGCTTAATGAAATTAACAACACTACATTAAACAGTCTGATTAAAACATTAAATAAAATGAAAACAGTTCAACTTCAAAGTATCATTACAAACAGGCAACTCATATGCCATTAAAAAAAATTTAGTCAATCCACAATTCAGGTAGTCTTCCTCCTCTTTCTCATTTGTGGTTGTTCTTGATTTGAGGTACTAGCTATTTGAGAAGCTTGTGAACTTGTTTCAATATCTCATTTTAGAGCTCTTAGTGATGCATATGATGAGATGTAGGAATCCTCTGTCAGTCCCTAGTTATATCTGCTTTTGCGAATCTTTCCTTGCATTGCATCCCTTTCCTTTTGTTGTGTAGCCTCCCTTGCATGTTTTGGAGTTGTGCCTAAAGCAGTTGCACTTCTTACACTTTACAATTATTGACCTTTTACCTTTCCTTTTCTCCCCTTGCTTTCTCCTCATATTCCTTGATGGTCTTCCAATTGATCTCTTCAGTGTAGGGGGCTCTAGGGTAGGGACATCAAACTCAGGCCATTGTTGTGTATCAGGAATAAGGGTAATGTTTAAGCCATAAGTATGTTTATAACTTTTGACTGAAAAACATTCACTAACAAAATCAGATCGTTCCTTGTTAGCTTCC
Organism: Heliosperma pusillum; assembly: GCA_022085475.1. NCBI lineage: Eukaryota > Viridiplantae > Streptophyta > Magnoliopsida > Caryophyllales > Caryophyllaceae > Heliosperma > Heliosperma pusillum. The sequence continues at coordinate 23,639 of JAIUZE010046180.1, forward strand.
TTTTCTCCCCTTGCTTTCTCCTCATATTCCTTGTTAGCTTCCTTGTTCCTTATTGGGACATACTATATTATCATCCCATGATTCAGCTACATATTGCCTTGTGGCATGTCTTACCATAGTAAGTCTACGAATACCTAAAGAAAGTTCAAAAAAAAAAAAAGACATGAATAAACATGTATAATAAACTAAGCAAATAAGTAAAAACATAATAAGCATAAACATACCCTTAAGAAGGCTCAACACTAAATTAGTTATGTGCACTCCTAAAGTACTGTTGAAACTCTCAATAAAGTTAGAGGTATTATCTTCAGCACTTATTGTGGGATCAAACATATGCTTGTTACATTGGTCCTTCTATCCCACGTTCAGAAACCACCTACCAGCACACATGCCTTCATGCTGCACAATCTGTTCAAGAGCCTTCTTGAATGTAAACTCTGAAGTTGCATTAACTACTCTCCAAAATAGATTATGCATTAGAACTTCTAGATAATTAGTCTTAAAATTTTTGCACAAATGCCTTGCAAAATATCTTCTATATGCCTCTGGATACACAATGTTTAATGCTGGTTCAACACGCTACATGCACAATCACATAATTAGGATAAATTGTCTTTATGTAGTGTATTAAATTATTTTAAGAAATAGAGATAATTAGGATACCTTTTGCCTGACAGAAATGACAGTCCAGTTGGTTCTGCCACAGTCCTTGAGAGTGTTCTTTAGATGCCAGAAAAAAGTGGACCAGCTATCCTTATTCTCATATTCTACCACAGAACAGCCAAAGGAAATATCTTATTATTCACATCAAGGGCCATAACAGTTAACATGACCCTACCATGATTGCCCTTCAGATGTGTTCCGTCCACACCAATTAAGCTTCTACAACCTGCTATCACTCCCTTGATCTGTGCAGTGATGAAATAAAAATACTTTTGAACTGAAGTGGACATCCTGGAGTGTCCATGTAGATCCAAGTGCAAAGAGCATAACTCCCATGGTTAGTGTTCTTGATCATCTCACAATAAGCAGATAAAAGTCTGTAGGATTCATCATGACCACCATTGATCTCTCTCATTCTCATGTCCTTCATCTTATATACAGTAGAGGTCTTCATTTTCAGCCCATACCTTCCAAAATCAGATCTTTGATTGAATTTCCTGATATGTCTGGGTTATCCCTTATATAAGGTAACAATTTCTTTGCAACCCATTCAGAAGTTGCCATAGGATTGTAATCTTGTACACCAATACAACCATGAGCTAGATTCCTTATATTCTTGATTGCCCAAGTAGTGCCATCAGGAAGGACACTAGCATGAATCCTCCAATCACAGTTTAAGGTGGCACATTCTGATGTATACCTTTTGCTATCCGCCTTCACCAGTACAACATAGAGCGCCTCTTGTATATAATACTCTCTTAGGACATCCTTAAAGTGCTCTTTGTCCATGAACAAAATATATCCAAGACCTGATCCTTATTGTACCAAAGTCTTCTTGGTCATATACTTCACCATTCTCCAACAGTTAGGGAGAGTAACCATCCTCATCAGTATGCCATTCAGTGTTAGCATAGAGATCATAACCATCAATAATATAATCAAGAGTAGAAAGTACAAGGGGGTCCTCTGCTTCTAAGTCAGCCATATCTTCATCATCCTCAACTATGTCATCTTTAGATGGCTTAAAAGAATTATCAGTTTCAGAGTTAGAATGATCAACAGCTGATCTTATTCCACCAGGTTTAGAACTTCTTCTTGACAGCCTAGAACTTCTTCTTTAGTTACTTCCACTGAATGTGAGCCTTTAGAAACAAAAATACCTCTCTTCTTAGTTGTTGTTTTGGGCATTTTAAACCTGGGATCGGTAACCTGTGTTTGGCGTGAACTCTGTACTTGAAAATTTTGTACTTGTTGAGTGAATTGTTCTAATATTGAATGAGTTTGGCTTAATCTGACACTTCTCCTAGAGGAAAAGGATGAAGTATCCAAGGTAAACTCAACTAGTGAGGTAATTTTAAGTGGTGAGGGAATGTTTTTTGGAGAGGGTATAGTATTTTCAGAAGCCATTTGTGTTGGAGATAACCTAACACTTCTCCTAAGGGACAAGGATAAAGTTACATAGGTAATTTTAATTGGTGAGGGAATTTTGTCGATAGAAGAGTTTTGATTTTGAGAGGGAATTGTTTCCGGAGGAGGTACAATATTTTTAGAAGAATTTTGTATTTGGGTTAACCTGACACTTCTCTTAGGTGACAAGGATGAGGTAGCATGCGGTGTGGATTTTGAGGCCTTCCAAATGGTATCTTTTCAATGACAACACTACTTTCCCTATCAACTTCTACACATTGTACTACTTTATCCTTGGAAACACCCTCTTGACATGCCTTTAGATTACGAGACAAAGTGAGGACAGTTGATGGTGTAACATCACACCCAATTCAAATATTACTCTCCTTCATCCCCCCTTAATCTAATAAACATATCCATCAATGCATAATCATCATTTAGCACATGATGTTTCATCTGATAACTATACCCTAATGAAGAATGTTTAGGTAGAGGGACATCATGTTTTTCAGCCTATCAAGTAGATCATCAATCACATCGATTAACAAACATTTATCAGTATCATCTACTTTGACATTAACACACTTACCCATGTAATGCATTTTCAATACAACACCCCCCATTCTGCAATTAAAATGAAGAACAAAATGATGCTACTTACACATTAATCAAAATAAAACTTCATATAATACGCAAATGATACACCAAATGTTCAAACACTTCATCAAACATTAATCAAGATAAAACTATGATCAAACACTTCATCAAGATAAAACTAAGTACATAATTCTTAATCTAGTACAAAATATTACAACTTTAATGACAAATTTTGAACAACCATATATAGTTCATAACGCAGCAAAGAAAAAGGAGTAATCTTTTACAGGCACACAAATTAATATAGACGAAAAAGGAGCAATCTTCATAATTCCTAAATGATCTCATACCTGAAGATGAAAGGCGTTGATGAGATGAAGAAATCTAGCTGTAGATTTTAGAGTTTTTGATGAGAGAGATGTTATTAGGTTTTGGTAGATTGAACTTTGAATAAAGGATTATGAGAACAGGGGTACTTGAAGGGTTTGATGTGTGTAAATGAAATGATTAAGCATAAGGTGGGGCTTTGTTATTGTAATTTCCATATCAGCAAATATCATATGCCATGTCAGCATCAAACAGACGGAAATAAGGAAGAATAGACGGTCAACTGGGTTTAAGTCACGGTTTAGAGTAGTTAATGAATTTCAGGGGTACACTGTGTAATATAAAAAAAAGTAGAGGTGCACGGTAGAGAAAGTGAAACTTGGAGGGTACACCATAGAAAAAACTCTTTTATTTTTGTGCACATGTTACCCCTTACTGTAACGGCCATTAACCGAACGTTAACTTTTGATGACGTGACAATAATTTGTAAATTAAAAACTATTAAAAATTATGAAATAAAAATAAAAGTTTGAACATTTCGCATAGTATCCTTGTATTTTATACATTCTTCCCCATATATCCCTAAGATGCAACAATTTTCTCATGGTACCCTTGAGTCATTAGTATATGATTTTAAGGATCTTGTCTTCCCTAGAAACATTTTTTGTTTACGTTCTTGTTCACACATATAAACCACCTGAAATCATTTTAGTACATCATGACATTAATTCAAAGGGAGTGAAGGTCAGAAGAAACAACTATATAATAAACCCGATGCACAACACCTTAACTAAGCATTTACACTAGCATCGGTGCCTTAGTTAGGCTTGAAACTATATAACTCGCTAATCCCTTGAGATTAACATGTCTAACCTATAGCATTTCAAAGCTACAGATGTTAGCTTTCACCTCCAACAAGAACTCTAAATATTCAAGTTTGAGTAGTAGCAGGTTATGTGTACAACGTTCAACATTCAGCTATGTTCCAGCAACTTTGAGGCTACATATCTCTTTCCTCGAATTGATTCAAGTTTCCCACCATACACCAAATGAAAGCTAATTGAGTTAGCTTTCAATTATAATTTGAATCTCGCTATATAAGCCTATGGATTGTGAGATATACTCATTTCTTTGGTGGCGGATCAGTTCACACCAATAGGGCATTCGTTTTGCATATTCAACTTTGCCCATATTTGGAGTTCTAGAGCAACTAGGAGCGTATTCAAAACCCATGTTTAGCTAACATATTAATTTTTCTAGCTATTTAAATATCATCTAAAGTTAGTATAATTGAAGATATGAAACTTGAAAATGAGGCTTGTTGTATTGAATATTTAGAATGCTAAAACTTTTATATTAATTACTCAAGGGTACAATGGAAAATTGTTAAATCTTAGGGATATTTATTTCATATTTAATACAAGTATTAGTTTTTAGTTTATTAATTATTGTCACGCCATCAAAAGTTAACGTTTTGTTAACGGTCGTTACATTAAGGGGTATCGTGTGCACAAAAATGGAACCTAAAGGGTATCATGGGCAGATTCTTAATAGTAGGGGTATCATGGAAAATCTGACAAAACTAAGGAGTACCATGGAGAATTTCCGTTTTTATAAATATTCTCGAGTATAATGGAGTTATATCATATTGTATTTAATAGAAGTTTAGTAACGGCCACAATCAATTTAGTTGTTACTTAACCTATTTATCACCATATTAATCTACCCCGTTATGGTAAAACTTAATGTGTATTTATGGTGCCCTTTGTAACTTCTTTTTGTGAGGTGATTATAAATAAGACAAGAGATATGGTTTGAGTAACCATCTTATCCATCTTATCTATACACAACTCATATAATCTCTTAGTTAGTCTACCATCTAAGTGACTTGGAATTTGGGGCGTTGACATATTCCAGGATTCTAGTAGCTGTCGGAGGTATAATATACGGTAGTGGGGTAGTGGGCAGTTAGCGAGCACACTGATCTGATCGCTTCCACATAAAAGTATGGCCTTACTTTCCAACATATAACAATAGAAATGATAATATTCCTGTAAATAGAAATGACAAAAACACACTCATGACAATGTGCGAATAACATGAGACCTATTTCATGTCATATAACTTAATTTGTAAAAATATAAAGGTAAATCGAAGAGAATAAGATGTAGAGTAGAGAAAGGGAGATAAAATATGAGAAATTGAGCATGAGAATTTTGCTTAAGATTCTCTCTATGTTTCATGTACTGCATTTTGATTTGTCTTGGAGAGAAGAATGGTTTCGACTATTTATCTTCTAATTATTTATCTACTACCTCATTTGTTAATAAAACATTAAATTTTTCATAGCTTTGTTACTCTCTTATTTTCTTATTAAAATAAAATCTTAATGAATAAAGCATTCTATTGTTCTGCGGTCTCCACTCCTTCTCAATATAGAGCCATAGAGGAATGATGTTTAATATCATATTGAATTAGTTTGGTAAGGCTATGTAATGCACTTGGTGAAAGCAACTATCACAAAAGATAAATAGAAAGATTAATTCACAAATACCACATGTATAAAAAAAATGGAACTCATATTAACTATAAAGAACTTATTGAATGAAAATGAGTGCTACGTAAAATTAAAAAACATACAAGTATCACGAGCAAAACTAAAACTTTGGAGTATCATGTATAAACTCCATATTGGATTTCTTTTCCAAACAAAAAACAATAATTAATCAAACATTGATTCATCTTATGTCAATATTATTTTATCAAGAGTTATTTGTTGACCTTGGTCATGCGGCATACATATAATTTTAGACATAAACTATATACTATATTCATATATCTTGAAATTTACCGCACATTCTTTTTGTATCCATGCAACGCACTGATATGAAAACTAGTTGTAATTTAAATATGGGTCTTTAATTTCATTCCATACAAAGAAATTCACAATGGGTTACAAAGTACAAGCCTTTCTGCTCTTTCCATAGCTTTATTTAAATACTTAATTAATGTTATAATCACGCTAAATCTATTTTTCTGAATAGAAATTCTCAATTGTGACGGTCATAAACTTGTTACCTCTCACAGAGCGCAAGTGGAAGAGCAAGTAGTAAGGCCATTTAGATCCTCTCTATTTCTCTCTAATACACTTATATAACTCATTTTCATTCATTTACCTCCATTTATATTTACAAAACGGAGGTGATCATTACTCGTAGATTGTGAAATGTCAGAAACTTATGAACCGAATCGGGTACAAGGACTCTCTACCCAAGAATTTGTAATAATATGACTGGGAGCGTTGGCCCTTGACCACATAACATAAGAGCTGCCTTCTTACTTCATACCACCCTTGCTATTGTCGAGAGAATAGGCTTTCGATTCTGATTCACAAAAACATGGCTTGTCTTGGTGCGCAAACCCCATACACTCACAAACATCAGACTTGCGGTTTTCACCCTAAAAATGTTTCACCATCTTCCCGATTTATATTATTTCCTTATTCAATTAATCACACCCGTTTATATTATGTGTCCCACCCTAATCTAAGCCGTTCATCATTTCTCCGTTGCCGTGCTGCCACCCCTGGCCCACCTCCTGATAATGAACCCCGTCAAATTGGTATCACCTTTCTTCTCTTCTATTTTATGTATTTACGATTACTTTATTGTTTTTGTTTATTGATTGGAATTTGACTCTTTTATTGTTCTTTCTTTCATCCACTTATATTGGAGCCAATGACTCGTTACCCTTTGGTTTTAAGTGACTACGCTTCTTTATTTTGTAAAGTACCAGTTATTCAATGTAGTTTTAGACGCAATTTTCATCTTGGTTCATTCGGAAACAGTTAGTTACTTTGTATTGGTAACACTAGGGTAAGACTGTGCACATCCGAGATCTACTCAAGTGCCAGAACTGTACTACCTCTATTTCATTTAAGACTTTTCGTAGTTCTCTACTCAAGTGCCCAAATGATAGGTTTACTTTAACGGAAGGGTAAACTTTGGATATAAGTCGAGTTGCCCCAGTTCTCCCTTTATTTTGAGGGCTTGGGACAATTTTATGTTTCTGAGGATGGTGGAGGGGTTTTTGAGATTATGGAAAGGATTTCCGATGGTGTTAGTAAGCAACTGGACAAGACACTAGGAGTCGTCTTCTTGTTCGTCGATGAGAGGGCATATAGATACTTGGCTTGTAGCTAGTTACACTCGTTAATTTCGTGTTGGATTAGAAACATGAATATATATTTGATCTTTCCTTTAGGTTCCAAAATGGCAAAATCCTTTGTTATGATCAATTAATAAGCATTTGATGGATGTGTTGTTGGGATTTAAAGGATATAAGACTCTAATGGATCAATGATCATATGTTGTATTTTGTATAGTATTATAAGCTAACCAAAGATCTATTTTTAACTGTATCCATGGCTCCCGTAGTTTCTCACGAGTTTAATTGAAATGTCTGTGGTCACTACTTCATCATGACTAATGAAACAAGATTTTTAACTGTTTAAGTTACCTTGTGTAAGTCAGTTTACATTCAGAAGAATAGAAGAGCTAAAAGAACCCTTGTTTCAACACTCTACAGTTTCGTTCTAAACATGCATGATATTGCGAAGCGTCTAATGTAATACCTCTGTCTTGTATCAGGTATGACAGCAAGATTTTCTAGGCTATGGGATACGATGCAGATTTTCTTCGCAGTCTTTTTCTGGATGTCTCTGTTTTTCTGGGCGTCTGCTTCAGATAGGAATAACTTAACCAGAGGAAACAGGAGAAAATAACTCGAAAAAATGTTATCTAATGTACATATTCAGTCATCATAGCTTAGAAGCAGGTACTATTGAAAGCTTCCCTTGCTTGCCTTTTCTGTTGATATGTGTATACTAGTTGCACTTGATACTTTTTTTAGCACAACAAAGATATATTAGTAGTAAATTATGCCTGAGCACATGCCACAGTTTCGACTAGCAAAAGGCCAAAATACTTTTTTTTTGGCAATCGTAAAGTAATGTTTGACATTACAAGCTCATAGCCCTTTTTGCTAGGTTATGAGCCACCTTATTCAAGGAACACGGAAGAAAACTATAAGAAATACAATGAAAATATGAGCTAATATTATTGATATCGTCCAGAACTCCACGCGTGGGAGCTTGATTTCCTTTTTTCAGGGGAATTTTCTTGCTTATTATGTGTAATTTAAACTTGCCCTTTTGCTTTTGACATTGTGGCGATTAGGATGTCCTTTTCCAGTTTGCTTAGACACTTAACATTGGAAGTAGTATTAAACTTGTTGTACCTTTGTTGATTTATTTTCCTTGAATCTTGCATCTACAAGTAACCTTCATGTTCAAGCAAAACTATCAAATCCGAAAACTTCCAAATTTACCCTGTTAACCTCTGTCTAAAACCAGACTTTGGTGAACTTTATATAATTGAAATTACCTCACCCAAAACTACCTAATCCGAAATGACGCATGACCATCGCATCATAAATGACCCATAGGACTTTCAACGCTGCCCGAGACTGCACACTATTCCTCGGAATGACTCTGCCCGGGTCTAAACCCATCATCTATCTTGACCCTCAAAGCTGAACAAGGGTAACAGACGCATCCGAAATGTAGCTAGCATAGCGTGACTGCGCTTTACATCTATCATCAGACCCAAACATACTTGAATAGATCCGAGAGGCAGATTGAGAAGGAATAGGAAGCATATGCATAGGACATAGACCTTTGAGCATTTGCACAACTCTAGTAATAGACGGCCTAAGTGAGACATCGTCTTGACGTCTTGTATACACCAAAGAGCAGCTTTTATTGCTGTCGAAACCCTTCATCATTCTGAGAATCCAGTATTAACCTAGAATCACCTATTACATTCAATCTCCTTTCTTCCATCATTTTACAAGGCATAAGACACTAAATGTGCCTTCTCGTTGGTTTCACTAGGGTCATAGTTCTAAGTGAGACATCGTCTTGTATACACCAAAGAGCAGCTTTTATTGCTGTCGAAACCCTTCATCATTCTGAGAATCCAGCATTAATCTAGAATCACCTATCACATTCAATCTCCTTTCTTCCATCACTTTAGAAGGCATAAGACAGTAAATGCGCCTTCTCGTTGGTTTCAATACGGTGATAGTTCTTCCTTCCACTTATAATCTTGAGCATAACCATTACGAAAATGTAGACATCACTCTTCTCTGAGATGGTACAGGTACAGGTACAGGTTGCGATCCACTCAGGTGCTAAGTATCCCCTTGTACCCCTTAATGAGGTTATCCCCTGGCTTTGTTTCCTACTCAGCATCTTAGCCAAACCAAGAGCAGAAACTTTAGCAACAAAGTTTTCACTAAGCAGCACATTTTCTGGTTTTATATCACAATGTATAATCTTTACATCACTCTCTTCATGAAGATAAGCTAACCCTTTCATTGTTCCTAATGCGATATTGAACCGTGTTTCCCAATCTAAGCACCGACCTTGATGGTTCTTTTTTAAGATCCATTTATCTAGCGACCCTTTTTCCATATACTCATATACAAGAAGCCGATGGTGAGCACCCTCGGCACAAAACCCTTTCAACTTGGCCAGGTGAACATGATGAATGCTTTCCTGTGATGCTAACTTCAGCTCTAAATTCTTTCCTTCCTTGTCCAAATTCCATCAAGCGTTTTAACGGCTACTTTTATCCTACCACATAATTCGCCCAAGTAAACATATCCAAACCCGGCTTGACCAATTTCATTAAGAAGCTTCCTGTTGCAATCTGCAAATCGTTATATTAGGAACTCCTGTGACAATATCCTCGAAATCTTCTTCATCTTCATCCGAACCCTTGCCCCTAGGGGATTCCAACAAGAATCTATTATTATTTGCGCGATAGAACCACATTCCATAACCAATACGGCTAGATAAAATCAATAAGGTTCCAATGCCTATGCTTCTCACATCCACACCATGGTCACGTGAAAGTACCCTTCACGATTTTCACCATGAAGGACCTTAAGAGACAAGTAATACCCCTGGGAACCGAAACCAGGATGTCGAAGGGTCCCTATTTCTTTAAACATGAAGCAACTCCTCGAATCGTTCGCATAGAACATAGCCATGCAAGAACAGTTACTAATTACTAGCACTTCTGCAACCATTGAAAGTTGATATTAGCTGTGGTTTTGTAAATGCTAATGATGGATAATCAAACCTAGCTCCAACATCCCAAAGTCGAACCAAAATCTCGGAAACATTACAGTTAGTTGAGACTCGAGGCATACAATTGGTAAAAGAAGCAAGGGTTTCAGGATAATTACAAAGATTTTCCATAAAACAGGTTTTGCAAGTGTCACAAGACGAAGGAGTACATGTTCCAAAAGGTATTTTAATAAACTCTGCTGTTTCTGACTTGCCCTTAAGAAGATTGAAGAACTCAACAATACCAGCCGAGTGCAAGACGACGGCCTATAAGTAGACCTGGCAAAAGCAACCCGACCTGATTGACCCGACCCGAATGACCCGACCCGTGACCCGAAATTGACCCGAACTACAACACCCAAATGTGACCCGAAACACGATTGGACCCGACCCGACCCGAACATGACCCGATCTTTCTTGACCCGTAACTGACCCGACCCGAAAATAATCCGATCCAAAACCACTCAACCCGAAAATGACCCGACAAAACATAACTTTAATTGAACCGAAAAGACTTAAAATGACATTTTGTCTCTTATTATTTGACCCGAAAATGACCCGACCCGAAATAACCAGACCCGATTGACCCGAAACGGACCCGACAACAAACCCGAAACCCGAAATGACCCGACCCGACCCGAATTAACCCGAAATCAACGAGAGACCCCAACTGATCCGACCCGAACTGGCCCGACCCGAACCCGACCCGGTTAACCCATTTGCCAGGTCTACCTATAAGGCCCGTGAATTCGACTGTTCTGAGACATTATATTCCCACGCCAGTTCTCTTGTTTCATCATAAAAGTTCCAAGATTTAACCATCAAGTTGTATTTGATATTTGTGACCCTGATTTTCATACGACTTTCCTTGTGTCATTTGACATAAAACAGTATACGTGTCGGGTTTCATACCCGGCATATAAAATCAAGTCACCTGACTCCATCTCGAGATACTAAAAGAGGTTGTTCGGATAACCGGGGAGGCTCATCCCATCGGAAAAATGTTGACCCGGGAGAAGGATATCGGAAGGGTGGTCGAATCTTTGCCATGTGACGGTTTTGTTTTCGCTAACTAAGACGAGATTTCCGGTGTCCTTCAACTCTAGAGTGATTTCTTTTCCAGAAGTGTAGGTAGACAAATTACACTTGTAGTGTTTGATAAACAAACATTGCCACCTTTGTCTAACTCAAACTTGGTTGGTCTCTCTTCAGACGAGCTATTTTTAGTATTTACCAATAAGACGGGGTTTTGTATCCACTTTATACCTAAATGTAACCACATTTGGAAAACAAGTTACCATTAGCTATAACAATATCTGAACTATGGTGGTTACATTTGACAATAAAAATGAGTACAAAATGTCGTCTTAAGGTTCAAAATAAAAAAAATTGGTCTGAAACAAGAATGAGTGGCTTAGTGCTCAAACTTAGCAGAATTATCAGCAAGAAGTCGTCTATTAGCAATCCAAGTATCGGAGGAGCTAAAAATATGCATAATAACTAGAACAAATAGTGAAATAGGGGTACATCTACATTACTATAAAACCCAAATGAAAAAAGTGAGTTATTTTGATAGTAAAAACATGCGATTGTGATTTGTAAACTCTTGTTGGGTTGCTTGGAAACGTGGCATTAATTGAGATGAAAAAGAATATTGTCAACTTTCTCATATTTCAATGGACTTTAAGGGGAGCTTTTTTTTGGCAGTTGTAAGATAATGGTACATTTCAAACTCATATTTTTCAAAGGGATATCATGAGCTAAATTATTTAAATTAAGGGGAAAAAAGCTAAAACAAATACAATGAAACGAACTGCTAATAGAGCATATATCATTGACCCTTAATTACAAATTCTCGACACCATGAAGCAATCTCTGAATAAGTGTTCTAAAGTTTCTTCATTATACGTCTCATAACAAAAGTAACAACTATAGAACAACTCAGATCAATTTGCGTGCAATTTATAACCTAGCTAAAAAATATGGGAGTAATTTCTAAAAACATTTATAAAAGGGAGTAATTTAAGAAAAGTAAAATATATAAGAGAGTAGTTATTGATTGACTCTTAATTACATTTAAATTTCCATTTCCATGATGATATTGTCCATACTAGCGTCGATCATTACCTTCTAAGTGCAACTCTAGTGCTCTTCCAATTTCTTTCAGTACAAGTATTAACATTCTCTTTAATGTTTTATAACTTGGTCATCATACAAGCTAACAACACATATTTCAATGATTAAGTCTCCCTTAAAATGGGCACATTTTGTCGTAAGGCGGAGTAAATATGACTCATTTACAATAAAATGTAACCGGTTTCTAGAAAAAAAAATTAATAGAACAATTTCTTAGCTATTTTGTCATTAAATGGTCAGTATTTATTATAAAACGACGACACTTTTCTAAGTTTTAAATGAAAAGTGTAATATGAAAATTTGTGCTAATCTTGAAATCATACTCCAAGTACCTTTTCTAAGTTTTAAATGAAAAGTGTAATATGAAAATTTGTGCTAATGTTGAAATCATACTCCAAGTACCTCAAATCCCAAGTCATTAGTCGAAAATGTTGTAGAAAAGCAGGGCAAACAGTAAGATTGAAAAATTTAAAAGAAACAATTTCCCAAAAAAACACAAAGAATAAGTCAAAGACAAGAATGGTGAGTGGTGAGAAATGAGTATATAGAAGAAAAATGAGTGTTTCATATCAGATCTATGTCTCTTCTAAAGGAAGCAGCCTTGTTTTCTGCTAATAAATACAGTCCTCCCATATTTTCACATTTTTCAAGCTTCTCCAATCCCAACTCTAAATTCTTTTTACTAATAATATAATCTTTATTACTATATTACTCTTCTTGTAAACCCTTTTTATTCACTAAGCTACTTCTCAGGTTGCATGTGAAATGCACATCATAATATAATACTACTACTAACAACAATCCATTGATTTGGAGTTTGGACTACTTATTATATGGCTTCATCAACAAGATATCAACATGAACTAATCAAAGTGGCTATCACTTGCATCCTCATCAATTCTTTCATGGTCACACTTTCTAAATCAGGTAAACCTACGTTCTTGCAATCTACATTTTAGGCCATATCATATCCCAATATTTTGCGACAACTTCTTAATTTCAAATTTATGTAGTTTGCTCCATTAGTAAGTGATTTTGACATTTTTTAACTTGTTATTGCTCCCTCCGTCCCGGTCAATTTTGTCCATTCATTTTGACATAAAGACCAAGGAAATAGTAGGGAACTATTTGTGGTTATACTCAGTGGATCACTAGCGGATAATAGTCACATTGGGGTCAGATTACCAATAGAAAACCTTCCTGATATACAAACGACAACAATTAACTGAGACATCCAAAAATAAAATAGAACAACAATTAACCAGCACGGAGGGGAGCATTAACTTAGAACTCAATATAAGGCCCCTCAACTTCAATCCTCATCTTGTCTATCACAGAACACGTCTCAAAGTTAATTTGCATACAAAACATTAAGTAGTAACAGTAGAAGATGCAGAAAATTTCTTTGTAACTTTGTGAGTTCCTAGAAAAATATTATATCCATTTCTGCATGAAAATATAAATTCTCTATGTTCACCTAAAAATGAGACTAAAATACACTAAAAAACTTTCGTTTGCGGTGTCCTGGGACCTCGGAAAGAGGCCCGTGGCTCTGCCACTAAATCGGAGTACTTCCATTTATAAATTATGTTAACTAATTTGTTCCATGAATGTATACTTGGTAGATGAGATGAAAAGCAGAAAACTGGTACTGGGTTCGAGACCACCAACATGTGTGAACAAGTGCATGAATTGCAAACCATGCGTCGCAACGCTTGTTGTTCATACACATCGTCAACAAGAGAAGACCCATGAAATCACATCAAATGATTATGGAGATAACAATCATGATAGTTATTACCTTCTTTCATGGAATTGCAAATGTGGAACTAAATTCTTTCCACCATGATGATATTGTTTTTTTTAGCTTGCTTGGCTTAATTATTAGCATTATTATGATTTTTATATAAATCATAAATCGATTTATTTGTTAATTAATCGACTTTGCCAATAGTAATCATGCCTTTGTAAGTTTTATTTGTCAAAACAATAATTTTAAAATCATTGTTTTAAAATGTTATAAGTAAGAATATAACATCTAAAATCAACGCGTTTAATAAACGAATTGTAGTGGTTAAAACTTGGGTAAAATTCTCAAGGTTTTAGATTCAGCCTTTCCAAGAGCAATTTTTGCGTGTACCTGAGGGTTTGCTCAGTGAACACTTAATAAGGATGCTCATTATTTTATAAAATAAAAATTAGAAATTCAACTTTTTGAATGGTGACTATAATTTGTCCTCCTATCCAAGGGCCAGATATGATTTCAGAACACTTTACAAGATAGTAACATATATTGGTGTACCTAGGCGCAAAAATGGACTACTCATAATTAATTTAATTTGTAAAAGGAACAAGGGAGAATCCCAGTTGCATCTTTGTGTCTTGTCCATAAACCTAATATTCTTGTTAACTGACAATTACATAACTAGTACTCCACTCCACTCTTCTTAAACATCATCAAAATTTGGATTATGTATGCATTTTTCCTAATATGATTGACTTTTTTTTTCCCAAATTAAACAAATGAACCAAAGTGGATTCTCGTTCTAAGTTCTAGCGATTTTATTAGCTAGGTTAACTGACACTCCGTATATGATAACTAGTATGTTCAGTCTTGTAATCAACACTGATTCTTGTATAAGACGGTTCTTACAGCAGAATATAATAAAGGGGTAGAAATGAAAAGAGGGCGTAAGACGTTTTAGGTTAAGACGGGTTTTTTGTCTCTAATTAATTAATTACTCCTGTAGTTAGAAGTTATAAGACATGAATAATTGAATGGTTTGTGGGTTTATGGTTGGTCTTGATTACTGTTTGGTCCCTGAGTCCAAAATTCCAACATGTGAGTATAAATTACATTGGACGACCTTCATTTGCATCTGTAAAATGGGTCGTACCCTGAAAAGGCTGCCTTTTTGCCTTCTAATAAGCCTTCCACACTGTCAGAATAGCATGTGGAATCTATCTGACTGATATCCCAAGTAACAGTTGATCGCAATACAACAATTCTGCCACATACAATGACTATAAATACCAAACCACTGGATAAGTATTGCTTATAACCGTTATACGAAGAGGTAAAAACACCATCGTCATCAAAAAGTGTTGGTTTGGAAGGATTTATACTCTCGTTGTAAATTTCGACAGTTGTAAACAAGAATTTGCGCACAATAAATTAGGTATACATGATTACAAGTGATTATACAGTGGTTATACGGTCTTATTTGAGAATTTAAGCACACGCAATGGACTGTCAGTTTCATGGTATTAAATGTAAGTTTGAGACTTGATTCTGGTATCCGCAACCATGCTCTAATCTTAGTCATTGCATCATAAACTAAAATGGCAATGACCTTTTAGTGTTAAAGCAGTTATATGCCAATTGTGCTGACGCGTATGTCCTAAATTTAAAATCATGAGGTCAAAGTGAAACAATAGACAGAAAAGCCTTCCGATCTCAAAGACGGTGACTGTGCTAACATATTGATCGCTGCGCCTCTAATACCGTTTATACCAACTCAAATTAGGCTGATAGATGTACAGCTCAGTTGCAATACAGTGTTTGCGACTTGGATTTGATACCATTCCGAGGAGAGGCTGCTATCCCGGAAAGAATTTGGGAAACTGCCAAATTTTCATTGAAGATAAATGGAAAACTTCTACAAAAACGTGACTTCAGAAGATTTTGATAGCGTCTTTACTAACTTCGCTATTACAAATGAGTTTCCTCTTACCCCCTCTCCTCTAAAACAATGGACACTGAATAGTAACGCAACAATGGAACCTATCGCTTGCCACTAAATGGTGAAGAAGCCTATATCGCTTTCCTGATGCTCTTCAAGTCTTCAGTCATACATGCCTTCCTGCTCCCAAATATCAACAAGAAAATCAACCATTTCCTGAAAATATAACAATTCCCATTATTTCGGTTAGCGAAAAAAGCTTAGTCCTAATAAATCAAACTTGATTGAAATATGAAGCATATATGAAGAGAGGGCTTACGGCAAGAGGTACAGGCTGAGAAAACGGCTTGTTGCTTCCAAGTAAGCTTTCATATGTTGTATTCCAACTGCAAGGCCAGAATGAATCAACTATGCAGAAACCATGATTGCTGAGGACATCAAGGAGTAAAAAAAATTGCTTAAAAAAGTTCTATTGATTTAAGTGAAGCACATACGCATATGTGGCCGCACAGAAAGTTGTGAGTTCTAGGTGAAACGTTTCTCACTAGCTTAAATACATGTAATTTTCATTCAAGTACATTATTGGTCACACTAGGACTGTAAATGATCTGAACTAGCTCGTCAATCCCTTAGAATCGGTTCAGTTATCTCGGCTCGAGCACGGTCAAACCCACCTCGAGCTACACTGACTTCGCTCACCAAGACTTGGATTGGAAGCTTATTTTGGCCCATTTTTAGTTTATTTAGTATAATTTAATACTTTTATCATCTATTTTAAATTATCTGTCCTTCAGTATATATTATGATACGTTATATTATAGTATTTTATCGTATATTTGTTTTCAAATATGTTTATATTTAGTTATTATATTTAAAAATTCGGAAAAATGAAAAGAATATAATGACAAACCGAGCGAAAATCAAAGCTTATTTTTAGGCTCAATGTTCCACGGTTACGCTATCGCCCCATGAGCGTGTCTCGTGTAAGTTTTAATAATATACGGAGTGTGTGTATTGTTTATAGACCAAAAGGTCCTGATACGCGATGATACTGTAAAGCAACTGATTTTGCATTGACGTAAGAGTTGAAATCAGGATGCGGCTACCAATTCTAGAATGGAAACGAGATTGGATACCAAACCTTTGATCATATATATGCTTAGTAAAATCAAACGAAATCATTTCAAAATGGTTTCTTATCAGAAGGACAGAATAAGCAAATTGCACAAAACATCCCATTTAGAGTAATGAACAAGGCTTATAATGAGTTAGTGACTTGTAACTCGTGACTTATGAGTTATGAGTGTACCATAAGATTACTGAAAGAATACTGAAAGAAGTGCAATGATAAACGAATACTAGTAAAGAATATTGTCAACCTTAATTTTGGATCTCGACCCAGCTGTCCTTTGCTAGTCGGCTTCTTACTACCTACCCAGCGTTGTCTAGTCTGGTTCCAGAGAATAAGACCTTCAACCAACAAATTTTCAATGATGAGAACAAATATCCAGCAAAAACAAAGTACAAATGAAATAAACCATCTGTTTTTAGTTTTGAGGACTAAGTGGTCATATCAACAACGAACAATAAATCAGAAACAAAGCTTCTGAATACATTACCTTTCAAGACATGCAAATATATCAGTTATGTTATAATGGAAACACAATAGAGCTAAAGTATGTTGTAAAAGACATGTTTCTGTAGAAATTGCAATATACCTTGATTTACAAATTCCGAAGGAGAAGTAGAGCTGCTAACACCAGCATGCATATTAAGGGCTCGGCTTGATGTATTGATTGATGATATGCTTCCTTGTGACTGTACTGTAGAGTTCTCCATCTCACATATGCTTGTCCAAGAATTCTTCGAAATGCTAGATGTCTTTTTATTTTGAATTTGACCCGTTCTCTTGTTGGGTAGAGCTTTAACCGATGCTATGGAGTCAGGCTTAATACAACATGCAAGACAGGCACTGCTCTGTGGAAGGCTTATTTATAAGGCAATCTTCAACAAAATGATCACAAATCAAGGGCTCCTAAGCTCAACTCCATATTGCAAATTTAAAAAATTATGTTCTAATTAGAAGTTGGAACGACCCATTATCAGACACATTATAGGTACATTTCTCTGAAAAGGGCATATATTATGCGGCCAAGTCCAACATTTACACCTTGTATTAGAGAAACAGACTTGGAGGGAAAGGACGGGAAAATTCCTCTTGCTTGGGTTAATAAATTCGGTCACAGAGGAATAGATGGATAATAATTATTCCCCTACTGCAAGTCAAATTAGAATTCTTCAAATGCAGGAAAGATTTGAAAAGAAAACACGATATTTGAATTCCTTTTTCCGTCCCCATTCCCAGTTAGAGACTTAGATGATCAAATTTCCTGAATGACATAATAAGTTTAACGTAATGCTAGAAGGCAATGACTTGAATTTGAAGCCAGAAGTTGATATAACCCCATTATTAGAGCTTAGAAGTCGAGAATACAGTCGATGAGAACGGAATTTATGGATAAGGTCCGAAATAGTGCCACTTTTGCGTCTGAGACCCTCAACAGAATAATCCTAACCCCTTCGCGAAACAATTAACCATGATTAACATAATCACCTAAAAATGGGTTCCACTGATGCAATCTAAATCTTAAAATTTCATGGTATGACATCATAAGATCCCAAGAACAAACCAATCCAGAAAAATCCAAACTAAATCAACAATAGCATCACAGCATCCAAACAAACAAATAAACAAACAAAAATCCAATAAATAAATAAAAATAAAAAATTACCCCATTCAAACAAGCTGATTGTTGCTACTAAAAGTTCCAATAAATCACAACTTCCATTCCAAGAAAGGCCCAGACCACAAATCCCTGAAATCACAAAACCCATCTCACCGAATTAATATTAACTGCAAAAACATGATTAAATAAATCAGAAATAAGAAATCATAAAAAAAAAAAAAAGGGATTTTGTTACCTGGGTAAGGGAGGAATTGGGGATCAGAAAAAAAAGCCTTTCTTGTAATCTAGTTGTGAATTGGGTCGATCAAAAAAATGGAGAGGAAGATGAAGATGAAGATGAAATGATGATTTGGATGGTGAAATGTCAAAGCTTTTTTTGTTAGTGTTGCCTTGTATTCCGCTTTTACTCCGAAAATACTGCGAGAGAGAGAGAGAGAGAGAGTGGGAAGGGGACAGGGATTGGATAGGGGTTTACGGTGTCCATGTTGGATCCGCATGGATGTTTTTATGAGTCGGGTTAGTGTCGACGATGTCACATGCGAGTAGGGATGTCAATTGGGCGGGTTATGCCCCACCCCCGTCCCACTTGGGTCGGATACGGATAATGATTTGGATGGTGGTTGAGCGAGGGTGGGTATCAAAAGCGTCATCCGTCGCGGGTCGTGGGTATCACATGAGACCCGCCTGATACCCGCCCTGCTCTGCATATCTCCGCCCCACTTATACCCACCTTACCCAGCTCCAACTCAACTAATCTTTACATTATTACTTCATATTAAGTATACTATAATAAACCAGAACGTGTAATAACGTCAAAATGTAAAGTTTAAACTGGTCCAAAGGAGAAATCTCATTACTTACCTAGTGCATGAAACATTATGCTTTTTTTTTACTACTTTGTTATTTTGTAATATTTGTCGTTGCGCAAGTAGTGCATGTGTTAATTGAATGCTATATTATTTCAGAACACTTTTTGCACATGTATACGTTAAAGTTCTACGAGATTAGTAAGTTTTAGATTCAAGAATAATATTTTGGAAATTTTTTATGAGAAAGGTTATTTGGCGGGTCAACAGGTGTAACAACCAGCCTTATCCAGGAGCCTTTAGGCAAGACCTTCCCGATCCAGGGGAGGGGTTACTCCCGGATTTTCCGAGGTAGGATGTACCGAATCAAAATCTCAACAAGTCATGCATTAATTAAAAAGGAAAGTAAATACTTCGTACAAGGTTTACAACATCAAATCTGACTCAAATCAAACTACAGCTTCAAAGTACTCAAAAGCTAAAGTAAAAGCAAGTGAACAACCAATCACCACGCATCCAAAGCACACATATCATCATTATCACGTGCTCACACCTGCTAGCCATACGCCGGAAATATCGTATGGATCACGGTAGTTAAAATAAACAACAACGGCCAGTTTATATGTACATAGTCAATTCATATGCAATCACAATAACATCCTCACACATATCTAGTGTCATCAAGTAGGCACCCCCGTGCCATCAAGGAGCACACCGTACCACCAATCGGGGTGTCATAAATAAGCACACTGTCGTGTCCACCGCACACATTAGACATGAGTCTTACCGCAGCATGTCACCCCCAGACCCAGGTCATAACCACTGATGAGGTTAAAAGTCGTCACAACCAAATCAAACAAAATAACTCAAATAATAGTATGAGATCGAACACGAGGACGGCGGGGATTAATACTTAGCAAGATGGAAATCTAGTTTAGCCTAAACAAAGAAGGTGAGGTGATTAATTAAACTAAAACACAAGCAAATGATAACTTAAAAAGTCCTAGAAAATGAGAATTTATCAAGAATAAATGAAATCTAGGGTGTTTGGGTTCACTTAGGTAGGGAGAGGGATATGCAAGAGTCAACAAGGATAAGAGTAATCAAAAATTTGTATAAACTAACCCGAATCTTACGATCAAGGGCTCTTCTCCAGCATAGTTCAAAGAATTTTCACAATCATCAAACTAAACTCATCATGAACATGATAAACAAACAATACCTTTTAACTTTCGACTCAAGAGTAGCATAAAAGACAGTGGAAAGATTCAAACAAATCATCAAACACTTATCATGCTGAACAAGAGTATAAGTTGATCACCCAAATCCCAACATCAACAACCCATTATCACCCCCTTAAATCTACCTAAGATCCCCATAGACCCTAGAAAGGAGTCTTCTCACTCATGTTAATGATAATACAAGCAAACATATTGATGAACAAAGAAAACAAGAAAGAAGACATGATATTCAAACTAATATTCAACTAATTAAAATAACTATGAAAGTGAAATATGATCAAAATAAGATAAATAAAATAAAATAATACCAACAAACAATAAAGATAAGAACTTAGATTGATGGAAGAAGAATTTCTTCAATCTCTTGATTACAACCCAACAACACTAGTAATTCAACAATGAATGAAGATTAAAACTTGATTAAGGAAATATTAGAGTTTGCTAATGAAAGGATTAAGCTAAGTAGTAGATCTATCTTCTAGGGTTTTGTGCTAAAAGTAGTCTCCTACATGTCTCAAAAATACATCTATTTATACTAACAAAGAGCCCAATATGATAGATAAGACCCGTCAGAAAACTGCCCATTATCCGGTCTTTATACACCTGTCTGATTGCCCAATATTATAACAATTAAGGAGAAAAGGAAGCATCAGGTGGGTCCGGCCAGTTGACCGGCCGCCATTCAGGGACCGGCGCCAAGACCAACTCCAATTTCTTCAAAAATAACTTCAATTCCAAGCTGATTGTCCTCCCAGCCGGTTGACCGGGTGCCAAGCGACCGACTAAGAGTCTTTGCTCTTTCTTACTACCTTCCTATAATGACTATGAGCCAGGAGCAGGGTGGCCGGTGGCCGGTCAGCCGGTTGGGAGGCCCGAGATCTGTTGGCCGACAATGAGGCCTTTCAAGCACAACTTCTCCATTTGTGGGGCTTTATTCGTTCTCCCCGTTTTCGAATATATGGCACCCAAACTCTCGTTAAAAAGCTTGAAAATGTAGTTTAACAAAGATAGATCTATGCATACACAAAATGGTCAGAACATTGGTGTAGACGACGGTTTTGGACATAAAATGCAAATGCAAATAAGGGAGAATCGCTACAAAATAATAGCCCATCAACCATATGCACTATCTTCTCCATGGCGGGAACCATGAGGAGCGCCTTACAGAGTCTAAGAAGCCGGTTTGTCGTAACCGCTCCATATAAAACACACTTCCAAACACCAATATATCACAATCACAATCACAATCGATCACCCAATCTCCAATCAACATATCCCAATCATATCATAATTCACACCAATCAATCATATACACAGAAACCGAGTAGCATTAACCTATCTTTTAGCAATAGCAATCACAAGTAAACTCATACAAGAAAGCTAGAAGCCCTCCTCTACAAACTCACCAACAACAATAACACAAATTACTAATTACTACCAATTTCTAACCCAATACTACTAATTACAATCATTTTCCCTAATTCTTACACTAACAAGTCAATAAACTATGATTTAGGCAAATTATCTCAAATTGTATACTAATGATCACAAGATTAAGGATGAAGATGACTTAAAAGAATTGAAAAGATGAAAGAAAGATCTAGAAGATTGATTTCCTCAACAAATTGAAGAGCAAGATTAAGGAGTAATTAGAGAGTAATGAGGGAGTTTATGAGAGAATAATGTTACTAATTAGAAATAAGAAGGATTTAGAAAAATAAGAGCCTTATATATACTAATAGGACCGACGCAGATTTAAAATTGCGAAATGATAAATTCGACATTTACTTGGTCGAGTAACTAACCCGCTGTACTCGACCGAGTAACCCCTACTCGACCTAGTACCCTATTACTCGATCGAGTAAAAGTTTACAGGACAAATCCAAAACCTCCAAACCAAGACCACTCGATCGAGTAACATTCTTTCGATCGAGTTATTTTTAGCTGGACCGAGTAACACCCTAACTCGGCCGAGTACGCACTAACTTGACCGAGTAAAACCTCAAGGGTTACAACCGCCCCCCCCCCCCCCCCCCCCCCCCCCCCCCCCCCCCCCCCCCCCCCCAGTGGCGGACCCAGAGCTTAATTAATGGGAGTGCACAGTTATAAAAAATTGTATCGCATTTTCTTACCGATCGATTAATGCATGACAATTCTTATTCCCGATTAATAAATCATTTTCTCACAATCATCTATGTAAGCAAATTTTCTGTAGCAAAAAGAATCACAACATAATGAAATGAAAAGTTTTTTTTTTTTTACTTTTTCATTCAATTATTTTGTCTTCTATGAATTATCCATTATTCATTACCGCATGGTAACTTGCTTCGTTTGACTCTCATTCCTAAAACACGAGTAGTTAATAAGTGAAATTATGAGAGGGTATTTAGGAAAAATTATAAGGCGGTTTACACTAATTTAGCGTAAACCCGACTTACATAATAATTATTGGTAATTAATATCATAACAATAGCAAGTGAATGAAAAGAGAAAACAAAATGGAAATGATAAAAATTTTAGAACTTAGAAGGGAATGAATGAATGATAACACCGAGTGAATGAAAACAAAGAAATGGGCCACAGAACTATGGAAGAGACTTTAGAAGGTAAAAAAATTATAATAAAAAGAGTCTAGTGGGATTCGAACTCTCGCCCTTTCCCCCAAAAGTAGAGGTCTTATCCACTAGACCACTATTACTTATCTATTTAGTTAAAGGTGCTAATAGTATATATCCTATACGAACTTGGTTTTTATTTTAAAAAATATTATTTCCACAAACCGAGGGGGTGCACGTGCAGTGCTGTGCGCACCCCCCGGTCCGCCAATGCCCCCCCCCCCACCTAAAATGAACTTCATCCTCGAAGTTCGCACGCATATACAACCTAACAAAAACCACAACCATCCTTCAAATATCAACACCTCAACACCCAAAGCTAACCAAACACAACTTCCTAAAGAAAACAACAACATGAAGGGTACCAAAAACAAAATAATAACAAAATTACAACAATAAAAGCTAAAATAAAACAAGCAACTATATTTCAAACCCCCCCCCCCCCTCCTAAAATCAAGGTTATGTCTGCGTAACCGAACATACCTAAAAAATATGAGTATATCACCTCATCGCACCCTCGACTTCCCATGCAGCCTCTTCAACGTTATGGTTGGACCATAACACCTTCACTAGCCGAGTCTTGCCGCCACGAGTCTTGCGCACTTCACGGTCTAGAATCTTCTTTGCCACCTTTTCATAGTTTAGAGCCTCATCAACCTCGATCGAATCCGCCTCCAATACGTGACATAGATCGCTCACGTACTTCCTCAATTGCGTCTGAAGAGCTAACGAAAGGTCCAACTTATACACAACTTCCCTAACACGAGCCAAAAAGGATGCTCTATGAAAATCAAAGAAGGAGTCGACAAACAATTCAAAGCCGGTTTCATCAAAGTAACGAAGTGGGTGGCTAACATAGTCCCCGTATCCAAAAAGGATGGGAGAATTCGGGTTTGTGTTGACTTCAGAAACCTAAACAAGGCTAGTCCGAAAGATGGCTTCCCCTTACCGTATGTCGACATACTAGTCGACAACACCGCCGAGCACGCCCTTTTAACATTCATGGATGAGACGCTGGGTATAACCAAATAAAGATGGTTGAAGAAGACATACACAAAATCATATTCATAACTCAATGGGGTACATATTGCTACACTATCACGCCCTTTGCCCTAATTAACACTAGAGGTTGGAGCAACCTATCAAAGTACCGCTAATTGAAGAATCGTAGATAATTAATTATCTATAAATAAGTGTTTTGTAAAAGTTGGAGACGTTTACTAAGTTGATACGGATTAATTGAAATAAACTGGACTCCGTATTTATCTTTTCTATGTTTTACCCTTTCGAGAAGATAGGAGAAACTCAAATTGAATTGGCTTCTCCAAACTTCCATGCGTTACAAATTTAAAACAGTAGGTCTTGCTTAAGACGGGTCGGTTCTTACAACGGGTATTTTGTGAGAGGAAATGGGTAGAGGGGACAAGGTGGGCTCCCCCCATGTGCTCTCCACTCACCCTTGATGGGTATTTTGTGAGAGAATATGGTATCCGTTTTAAGCTTAAGACGGATACCTCCGTCTGAAATAAGAATTTGTGAATTTAAAAACATGTCTGACATCAGCCATCACGGCAGCTATCATGCAACATTTGTCTTGCTGTTTCTCGTAGCATTATGTACTTGTACTCCAAGACTCCAAGTGATCAAGTCTAACAAACTTCAACTCTTCAAGTTGAGTCAAAAACATGAAAAAAAAAAAAATTTGTTCACATTCAACAAATTTATCCTATCCGAAAATTCTCAATGTACCACTAAACTATGACATTTTGTCCGAAAAACTTTAAGTGGTCATAACTCGTGTTAAAAAACTCGGAAAATGACGATTTGTTTTTCAAATCGTTCATCTTTCCAAGTACTTTGATTTGAAAAAAAAATTGGCGAGTTCGGAACTCGTGACCAAGAGATATGGTCACTCAAAGTTTGTTCGGTGAAAAAACTTTGACATACGAAAACTCCTAGCCACGGGATCAACATATATACGACAAATTTTTTTTTCAAATCGTAGCTCCCGAAAAGATCAACTATTTGAATTTTTTTTTGTCATTTTCCGATTTTTTAAACCCGAGTTATGGCCACTTA
Organism: Heliosperma pusillum; assembly: GCA_022085475.1. Lineage (NCBI taxonomy): Eukaryota > Viridiplantae > Streptophyta > Magnoliopsida > Caryophyllales > Caryophyllaceae > Heliosperma > Heliosperma pusillum. The sequence continues at coordinate 49,135 of JAIUZE010046180.1, forward strand.
AAGTTTCTCGGGTCAAAATTTTAGATATTTCGGGCAAATTACCAAAGTTCGGGGATACCGTAAGAAATTTTCGTTTATCCTATTTTTCTAATATTTAACCAAAATTTATCCTATTTTTCTAAAACCAATTTGAAATAAATATCAACTATGCCCTCAAAATTTTGTATTTATTCTCATTTTCATTGTTAGGGTTATTAGAAGAGGAAAAATTTGACCCTAAATATATCAAATAATTCCTCAGTCCCCGGTTAATAGTTGTCATTTCATTTTGACATAAAGACCTAATAAAGAGCAGTAGGTCTTGCTTGCGACGGATCAGATCTTGCGACGGGTATTTTGTGAGAGAAAATGGGTAGAGGGGACAAGGTGGGCACCCCCATGTGCTCTCCACTCACCCTTGATGGGTATTTTGTGAGAGAATATGGTATCCGTCTTAAGCTTATGACGGATAGTGTCCGTCACAAACAAGAATTTGTGAATAAAGAGTATGAAAATATTGTGATTATATTAGTGGACAACAGTCTATTGGGGTGTCAAATTAGTCATAGAAAACATTCCTATTATAGAAAGGACAACGATTTACTGAAACATCCAGAAAGGGAATATGACAACAATTGACGGGGACGGAGGGAGTATAAAAAATATTAATAAATAGAACAAAAAAAATTAGTAAACATTATTTTCAACAATATGACATAATGTCGAAATTTAAAACTAAAATACTGTTTTAAAAGCCGTGTTAAAATGGAAAGGAAAGAAAAAACAATTGGAGGGAGTTATTTAACTATAGTAATAAAGTTATTGAACTGGGTATTATTAATCTGAATTTATTAATAGGAAAAAAAATGCTTTGATTCATCAAGTTTATTATCTTGTTTTTTTTAATTGAAAGAACTACTCCGTCGTAATATAACGCAATACTTCGTATTTTTATCTTTAAATTTTTTATTAAGGAAAAAAACAGAAAGATAAATGAAAAATACACGGTTGGTCTCATTGAAAACGGAGATATCCCTATTCAACGAAGACTCGTCGAGACAAGTGGGAGGCAACCCGGCCCTTCTCCATTGTTGACGGATATGTGTTTCTTCATTTTGCTAAAAAAAGAAAAAAACTATCCAAATTACTGTCAACTAACTGTACATAATTCTTCTAAATTGTTGACAATCTTCCTAAACTTGACAAACCCCAAAAAAAATGTTAACATCTTACGAAAAGATAAACAAAAACTAACAAGATTCAACTCTATGAATTCTATCTCTTAGAATTCCACGATAAAGTGCAGCTCGATTTGCTGGCATTATTTCTCTAAATTTCGACACTTTTGTTGATTTAACAACTTCTTCTTCATCCTTCTTTTTCTTCTTTGTATAATTTGTATCACTTTTTTCATCATTGACACTTTCAGCAAATTTCACCCTTTTCTTCTTCTTGTTTTTATTCTCCGCTTTTAATCTCTCTGTTAATTTCCATATCATTAGAAATTTATATACATATTAGAAAAAAAAACAGAGAATTAAAAGAAAAATAGGGAGTAGAAATTACCCACATACCAGAAGATAAACAAGAACGTAAAGATGGTGAATTTGGTTGAATTGAAGGTAAATTCTTGATCCGGCAAAGAGAGAGAAGAATTACAGCTCCAGAGACTGCCATGGCTGTTGTGATGATCATACTTTGAGAGCTTAAAACTGAGGAACTCATTTTTATTTTTTATTTTTATTTTTAAAAAGAAAAGAGTATTATTGAGTGTGTGTGTGAGAAGAGAAGAGAAGAGAAGAGAACAAGTTGAGAGAAATTGTGTGAATTGTTAGAAAGAAAGAAAGGTAGAGAAATTAGGTATGAGGTATGGAGATGATGAAGATTTATAATGGTTGTAATTGAATTGGGGACCAAAGTTTATTAATTAGTGTGATTGTGTTGCCACAAACCAACTTCTTTGGACCAATTATATAACCAGGATCTCACATGTTGAAAAATCAAGAATCTTAAGGATCCACTCTTCTTTATATTTGACCCCAATGTAAATCCGACTCTAATTACGGTTGGTCTCATTGAAAACGGGACTTATCTGTTTTCAATAAATACGGGTCAGATCTTTTCTCAAGGAGGCAACTAGGCAAATGAGAATAAAATGAATCGAAACTTATTTCCTTGTGAGAGAAGATATGACCCGTCTTTATTGAAGACGAATATGTCCCGTTTTCAATGATAATTTGTGCTCCAATTACCTACCTTTTTTTCCCAAGGTTAAAACTTGAAATTTTGGCCTGTGATTTAATTGACCAACTTAAAATAACCCGTTACTTTATAGTTAAAATCCAGCCTTATATGTCAAAGAAAAGTTTAGACATTTAGTTAAATATGATTACGAAATATATAAGACCCAAATGTTATTATATGTTATATGTTATATTTGTTATAATAATTTGAAAAATATTACTTGTATTTACTACTTTAAATTATAAACACAATTAAAAAAAATCAGTAGTATATAATTTTTATATCGTTGTATAATGAAACAATTTTTAATAAATTTATATAATTGTAAGCAATAAATATAATAAAAATATTATAGTAAACATGAATTCATTTTAACAAAAATTAATTTAAGAACTGGTAAAAATCAAAAGCGGCAGAAACTATTTTTGACTCAAATGAGCCTAAACTTAAGATTCATTTGGCCGTAATTGTATTCTAACTCAATCGACTGACCCATTTGACATGTCTACACAGACATCGGTGTTCTTAGCTTGTTATAATACTCCGTACTTAACTTTTTTAATAGAAAACTGACTTTTAAGAATTACGCCCACTACCTCGCTGGATTGTTATCTATACCCATTTTTTTGGCAATATTGTTATCTATACACGGATTGAAAATGACAAGTTTTGAAATGTTTGTCCTAGGCAACCGCAGTGTGGTTGTAGGAGTGGTGACTCGAAGTGGAGAAAAGACGATTTTGACTGGACATTTGGACAGAGTTTCGACTCATTTTGCGCTACTTTAGGCCACCTTTGAAAATGTTTTACCATTTTGAAAAGAATTTTATTTTGAAAAGTTTGTCATGATTTTATTTAAAATGTTGATCGCGTATGAGTTATACACATTTATACAGGCATTATAACGATATGCTGAGTGTTTTTAAAAGGTTTTGGTTTAAAGGGTGGGTTGCCATACCAAGCAATCAAACCCGGGTCTGTGGAGAGGTCCGCGCCAAACATGAGTAAGGTCGGTTCCTAGTCCAATTTCTCGAGTAGTGAAAGCTCTTGATACTAACATGAGTATGTACCGCGGTATGGTTAACGTCAATCGTTATCCATCCTTAGACGCAGATAAGAATTTGGACCGTCCGGACAGGACGATTGGTCGAAATGGGTTGGATTGAGCCTAGGAAGGCCGAATAAAATGACCTAACAAAGTCAAGTAATGAAAATCGACAACTGTCTCGTACAAACTATTCCTTAACCTTGTTCAAATTTCACCCTGGTAACACGTAATTGTATAGTCCCCAGCGGAGTCGCCAAACTATGATACACGGATTGGCGATCCTTGCCGAACTGTGGTACACGAGGAACCACGGAGGGGCGCACTTGATTGGATGGACAAGCGTAGAAATACGCATTTGTGGAGTCACCACCAAAGTTTATGGAAAATTGGAACCGTTCGAATACTTTATGACATGTACACTAAGAACTCGTTACCCTTAGCATTTTATGTCTAGAATGACTCTCGTGGATGCCAATGAACACGGATGTTCACAGAGATCTGGAGTAAGGGGTGAGAGTACGTATTAGGAAGCTCTTTAATCGAACACCTAATCCCGCCCGCCTTGATAACGACCTCTACTAATGATTAGGGAAATTGTTCGTACTTGATGTATTGTCGATTCTATGCGTGCAATGCAACATCCAACGTTTTAATCCTAGCATGTGAATTAGACTATGTCGGTGAACATGTAATTAACACTCAATTATGTCGAAATTGGGGATTTAGGATGAATTATATATGGAAGAAAAAGAAATCATACAATTACAATGACTAAATGAGATTACAACGGATTACGGGATTACAAAGGATTACGGGATCTACGTCAGAAATATATTCAAAACGGAGGTTTGAAGAAAAGGAAACGATTTGAAAAACTAAAAGACAGATGATAAGCGATAATACGACTAATAGTTAATTAATTACGTAATTAAAGTTACGTCAAGGCGAAAACAGAAGTTCAGGAACAGAAGTCAACCCAGATCAGGCGCAGCAACAACTGCGTCCTTTGGAAGAGGCGCATGGCTTGTTGCGTCTGTTCTTGAGTTGAATTCTAACCGTGAAGTCAAAATCGCGAGCAGTGGATGTTGTTTTGTATATTTATGATGAATTATTGACCTATGACTCGAATAAAGGTAATTTAACATATTAATTACAGTACAATTTGTATCAACAATTAATCCAGAGATTTGATATGAACGAATCGAACTTCTAAAACCCAAATTTGATTCAAAGACGAAAACCCGCTAATATTGAATTATTAGGGATCTAAGTTAAGAACAAAACAGTTTATGAAAGACTAAATATGATTTATATACGAAGAAAAGAGAAAATAAGAAAAGGAAAACAAAGACGTAGAAACCAGAGGAAGAAGAAGGGCAAGAGCAGGCAGCCTTTGAAAGAGGCGCATCTGATGCTGCGACTTTTCGAAGAGGCGCAGATGCTCCTGCGTTTCTTCTCGACGTCTGATGACTACTAAAAAGATTTTGATAAAAAAGGTTTTGATTTAAATCGGTTTTGAATTTATTTTTGACATGGATCTTACATTAATTGAGCGAATAATAAATAAAATACAAAAGATGGGATTTACACCCTCAGACTTACATGTTGACGAAACGAGATTAACTAAGTTAACGTTTTAGCGATAGGTCGACTCGAATGTATGCAGACAGTGCCCTTGTTAAAGGACTAAAAAATCGATTGATTAATTGATTGATTGTGTAGTGGTGAAATTGGTTGGTCAATGCAAACGTGACGGGTGCCTAGAAGGATATGAGCTTACGTGGTCGATTGATCAAGCACGTAGATGTCAAAAATCTTAGAGCAAGGTCTAGAATGCAAAGAGAGAAGAGAATGACAGAACACTCGCGTGCCTTAAAAGTGAGAACGACGGAGCTCTCCTTTTATAGCAGAAAATACGAAGAGTTCAAAAACAACTCAAACTTATCTGAAAACGGAGAAAACACACTGGGGAAGAGGCGCAGCAGGAACTGCGATCCTTCGAAGAGGCGCAACACATGCTGTGCCATTTCCTCAGAGGTTTCCTTCCGCGGAAGGAAGATTCCCACATTTTTATTACGGAATTGTGGTAGATCTATACTTTCTTTTAAAAAGGGCACGAGATATATTTATCAAAAAGATATAATTTGAAAATATTAATAAAATATCCAGAATGTTCCCAAGCGTTCCGACTCGAAGTTTTAAAACAGTTTGTAGAAAATGAAGCGGTTTTCTACCCGGACTCCAAATGAACTCTAATGACAGTCAAAACGACGGTACCGGTGCGTAGATGACGACCAAGGGGTAGACACAATTGTTTGAGCTATCACTTGACGATAAGCTTACGAATTGTCATAAATCTTTTCGCGTATCAAACATGCGGCCCAATCATCACTGGGTGGTTGGCGGAAGGTGTAGAAACGAGGTATCTACAACGTCATATATTCGTACTAAAAATATTTTTCATGAAAGACACTTTGATAACAAATATATACATATAAGTTCCGTCTTTCAAAGTTTTTAAAGGTCGACCACCAAAAAACCAATGTTACATTTGGTTTGGATGAGAGGGAGTATATGTTACTCTCTCCGCTTGGTAATTTGTTTACCATTTCTATTTTAGATTGTCTCATTAATTTGTTTACGTACCTTTCTATATTAGGATGGTAGTCTATGAGTAATTTGATTACCCAATGGGACTATTGTTCACTTGTCATCCACCAAGTACAAACACAAATGGTCCCCTACCATTTCCTTCATAATTGTGTCAAAAGCAAAGGTAAACAAATGACCGGGACCGAGGGAGTGTATGTTACTCTCCCCGTCCCGCTCAATTGTTGTCCTTTCATTTTTGGGGGGATCATTTGTCGTTCTACTTAGTGAATGACAAGTGGAAATTGTCCCATTAAGTGGTCAAATTACTCATAGAAAACTTGTGGTTGAGGGAATTCGATCCACTCGATGTCTTTTATTTCAAAAAAATCATTTTAAATTTAGCTTTTGAAAAGAGTAGCTACTAAATTTCCAATGGAATTTAGAAACCAATTTTTAGAAAAAATGAGCTCGTGTGAGAACGTGTTAGGAAGTTAATTAATTTCATTAAAAACACTCAACCCCGCCCGTTACAATAAAAGTCTTTACTAAGCAAAAAGAATGGCTATTTGGAGATGTACCACATGCAAATGCAATCATACAATTTAAACCCTAACATGTGAATTTCATTCTATGTCAATTTTATGCACTTATTACGTCGTCGAAGTAAATTTAGCATGCATGTGAAAGTTCATTTAAACTATATAGCATAAAAAAACAAGGTGATAAGGCAAAAAGATGTTTTTACTCTTAATGTAAGATAGATTAGCGAACATCAGTGGTTATTTTACATGACAAAATTAACATGCGAAAGACGTACATACGATTAAAACATGATAAGACTCGATCTATATACAAATAAGATAAAAATAACACAAACGACACCTGTTACAGTGGTTACTCGATCGAGTACTTCTCAACTCGATTGAGTAACCTCTGTCTCGGGCGAGACACATCTGTCTCGGTCGCCACGACTCAATCGAGTATGTTTATGCTCGATCGAGTGACTCTGGGACATAATAGTTTTGGTTACGGCATCGAAGGTTACTCGATCGAATAACCCTCGAATCAATCGAGTACATCACTTACTCGAACGAGTGACTCAAGGACGACATACTAAAAATCATGATTATAAATACAAAGCAAATACGATACAATGTTAAACATGACTTCTAATATCTGTTAGATTACTTCAATTCACAAGTCAATATATTTTAAAAAGAAAAGACTAAGACGGAATCGAAACTACAACTTCAATAAGATTTCTTTATGACCCACTAGCTAACCGATTGCATATTCGACTAATGCACAAGTGAGGTGAGAACGATTTATTTCTTAAACCGTGTCAAGACACTACAATCATAAGCTTATCCATATGCATCAAATAGGATCGACTAATGATTGAATTATGACCAAAAATTTACTCAAAAATGAAGGTGCCCTTAAACCGTGTGCCTACACGGTTCAAAAGGACCCACAAAGACATTATTTCCTTTAAACTCTTTAGTCATCGAATGTTAATGGAACAATGTTAAGCACGCGATTCCATACTAGCGAGAAATGTGTGGTAAGATGAGATGGGTTCATTAATACAAGATTGTTACACGTTAATTTTAAAGTGGGAATTAATTTTACCTAATTGTCTATTTGATTTCTTTACATTAATATATTAGATTAGACTAACGTTTAGAGACGACTCAAATTAAGGCGACCCGAACTAACCCGCCTTGAAATAACTATTGACCCGAATCACCCGGCCCGAAATGACCCGGCTCGCTTAACCCGAAAATGACACGAAACAAACCCGAAAGGACTTGACCCCACCCAAACTAACCCGATAATGTGACAAACCCGAATTGAACCGACCCGGACTGGACTGGCCGGAACCCGACCGACTGACTCGTTTGCTAGGTCTACAAAAAACCATCATTCAAGTACAAATCTCAACTCACTTATAAACTTCGTCTCTTAGATAAAAGTACTTGTAAATTAGGAAGAAAACTGGAGTAAGAAGGCGATGTGGTGCTATTCGTAGATAAAAGCTAATATTCTGGTACCGATTACGAATTATTTATTATGTTGGTACTGTTTTTCAGATAGGGTCCTTATATTGGTACTCTTTATCAATTTACTCTTATAAATACTCCTTCCGTCCTAGTCATTTGTTTATCTTTACTTTTGACACAAATATGAAGGAAAGAGTAGGGAACGTTTTGTGGTTCTATTTAGTGGATGACAAGTGGACAATAGTCCTGTTGTGAGATCAAATTACTCATACAAGATCATACAAATACAGAAAGGTAAACAAATAAATGAGAAACCCTAAAATGAAAATGGTAACAAATGACCGGGACAGATGGAGTATTACTTTTATTTACTACTTTGAATTAGAAACATAAAAAAAAAATCAATAGTATATAATTTTTATAAACTTTTTATAATGAAACAATTTTTAATAAATTTATATAAATAATTTAATATAATATATAATGTAAACATTAAATATAGTAAAAATATTATAGTAAGCATGAATATATTTTTAAAAAAAAATTAAGAACTGGTAAAAAACAAAAGTGGCAGAACAAGGATGTAGAGAGTACACTTTCTCCTTCAAAAATTGTGGGCAGAACATTAACCATTTCCCTTGTGATACCAACAAGACATGTACATGAAAATATGAGCAAAGTCGCTCAGATACAATCAACTTATATGGAAGCTCTTAGTGGACTCAGCTCCCGCAAGGAAGGTATTATAGAGGCTCAGGAAGTCAGTCTGAATGATATTGATCCTTTAAATATTGATCCCCAATGAATATAGATTTTTGGAATGTTAGGGGGGTGAATAGGGAGGAGAAGCAACATGATGCTAATAAGTTTCTTAATTCGAATAATGTAGGGTTGTTTGGTTTGTTGGAAATCAAAAATCCAGCCAACCAGAATGTGTTTAAGGACTGGAGTATCACAACAAATAACTCTTACCATCATGGTGGAAGGATTTGGATACTATGGAAACCTCAGTATTATGATATCCATTTTCTAGAATATGATGCACAGTATGTGCATATGTGGGTTAAGGTCCACATCAATGATCTCAATACCATTTCACTATTGTTTATGCTTTTAATGGTGTGAATGAAAGAGCTTCTCTTTGGTCAAACCTTAGTAGAATCTCTATATCTACTACAGGTCTTTGGGCAATTAGAGGGCACTTTAATTGTGTTCTGAATAGTGATGAGCGTCTTGGGGGTATGGTCACTTGTGCTGCTACTGAGCCTTTTCAGAAGTGTCAGGAGGATTGTAATTTTATAGATATGCATGCAATTGGGGCGTTTTACACTTGGAATAACGAACAACCCCCAGCCACCAGGGTCTATAGCAGGATTGACATATTCTTGGTCAATTCTGACTGGATGAATCAATTTCTTTCTCTTTATGCCAACTTCTTACCTGAAGGGTACTTTGATCACTGTCCTTGTGTGGTGAGTAATAATGAAAGGAGTAACCACAAAAAAAACCTTTTGTGTATTTCAATAGGTGGAGTAATAATGTCCCTCTTTCCTACCTTGTGTGACTAAGTTCTAGTCACATAGGGAGGAGGACTAAAATGTTCAAGGTGATCAGGAAACTCAAGTTGCTCAAGCCTGAACTCAAAAAGATTAACATGGACTATTTCTTTGATGTAGAAAACAAACTTACCTGGCCCATACTAAGCTTCCTCACCTTCAACAACAGTTGACTATACATCCCAGGAATGATGATCTAATAGAACAAGAATACTTGGCTCACCAAGAATTCCTAATTCTTCAAAAGGCTCAGCTGGAATATTTGAAACAGAAATCTAAGGCACACTAGATTAAAGAGGGTGATAATAACACTGCATATATTCATAACATCATCAAGGCTAGATGGAGTACTCATATCATCACTCAGATTGCAGATCATAAAGATAAAATTTACAAGGATGATAATGGAATTCAAGGAGCTAACCTGGATTATTATCATATGTTGCGTGGATCCAAAAGCCCCACTTCTGAGGTCAACAGTGAGATTGTAAGTCCATGAAATATTTTTGAATGAGAATCATAAGAACCTGCTTATGGAGAAAGTCACAAAAGATGATATTAAGGAAACAATGTTTAAAATACCCAATGATAAAGCCCTTAGGCTTGATGGATACTCCAGCAATTTCTCTAAGGATAACTGGGACATAGTGGGAGATGAAGTATCTGATGCTATACTAGATTTTTTTTATTTCATCAGGATCTATGCTGAAGAAACTCAATGCCACCATTGTCACTTTGATACTCAAAGTGGATATACCCCAAACTATACTTCAATACAAACCCATAACCTGCTGTAATACCATGTATAATTGCATTGCAATGATCATATGCAATAGACTAGGCAAAGTCTTACCTGGCATCATTTCACTTAATCAGGGTGGATTCCTTCAGGGGAGAAGTATAATGAAGAATATGATGATATGTCAAGATCTCATTAGACTCTATGGAAGGGGGGCAGTATCACTTAGATGCATGTTCAAAATGGATCTCCAAAAGGCATATGATACCATTAAATGGAGCTTCCTTGATCAAATGTTAAGTTCTCTTAACCTCCCTGACCGGTTCAAAAACTGGATTATGCAATATGTAACTACTCCTAGTTATACTTTAAACTGCAATGGAGATATGTTTGGATTCTTCAAAGGTCAGAGGGGTCTGAGGTAAGGGGACCCCCTCTCCCCCGTGCTTTTCACTATCTGCATAGAATATTTGTCTAGGCTGTTAAATTATACCACAGAACATAACAAGTTCAACTACGATCCCTTGTGTAAGACAATGAAGCTTACACACCTCATGTTTGCGGATGATTTACTATTTTTCTGCAAAGGAGATCCTTCTTTTATGATGGTTTTTTTGAGAACTTTCTCTACTCTCTCTACTTTCTCTCATGCATCAGGTCTCAAAATGAGCAAAGGTAAGTCAAATGCTTACTTTAATAGGGTAAATGAAGGTATCAAAGCTGATATCTTGCAGATTTCAGATCTGGTAGAAGGTCACCTTCTTTTTAGATACCTTGGGGTACCAATCAAGCCTACTGATAGGGCCAAAGTCGCGTCACCTTAATCATAGTAAAACTAAATCACTACTAACTAATAGTCAGTGGTAAGTAAGGTATCGAATCCACATGGAGGCGGTAGTATTCTAATCTGTTAAACTAGGTTTGTCTCTATAGTAACAATTTCGGGGTTTTGAGATTTGTATTTCTAAGCTAATAGCAAACAATAACAATAAAAAGGTTGAAAACAATAAGATCCAAAGTCTAGGGTCTCAGGTTCACTAGGATTATTATTAAGGGGTAAGGGTATAATCAACTATCATGCAATAAAGTTATCTAAGGTCACAAGATCGGTCGACTCAATTATGCCCTTTAGATCTACAATTTAACATGCGATCGCTATCATTAAACGAGCTCTATTCAATTATCGTAGCCTATCTTAGTCTTAACCCGGTCAGTGTTAATCCTAATTCGCGAGACTAGTTAATTAATCCTGGCCAGAGTTCAAACAACTAGAATTTAAACGATAATCAAACGATAACCATGCAATTGCAATTCAATTAATTAGTCTACCCCTTCTAACAATCCTAGATCCCCTTTCAACCCTAGAAAGGAATTTAGCTACTCATAACGATATTAATAACAACAATAATAAATAAAGCAAACATGATTAACAACAACCACTTACCCGATCGGGTAAGTCGTCTTCTGGAAGCTCTTGACTAACTCTTCAACTTCCTTCGCTTTGACTTGACTTACAACATCCCCCTTGACTCTACAATCGGGTTTGTTGCTTGGATATGATGTAAAGCGATGAATTCTCCCGTCTAATTGATTGGTCTTCCGACAACTACAAAACCGTCTTTGCTTCTTCTCTTCCTTAAGTTAGTGAACCTTCTCGAAATGCCTTACACACGGTCAAGCTTGCATCTTCAAATCGTCGGGTTCTAGGCAAATGCTCGGAAATACAGAAAAAGGGCGTAGAAACGTCACTTTCCCTACAAAACAAGTTAGAACACAGGAATTCGCCTAGAAGACGATATTAGCTCATAAAATGGCTTAACAAAGCACAAATGACAAACAAAACCGAGCTAAAGTGGGGGTTAAAATCATACAAATATTCACTTATCAAACTCCCCCAAGCTAAACCTTTGCTTGTACTCAAGCAAACATAACAAACCAAACCAGGACAAGATTGCAAGAATTGGCTACTAGACCATCAAGAAACAAATCTCAACATAAAGCTTTGAAAATATAATGAATCATAACCCAAAAGCAACGTGGGCAAGAATGATACATAGACATGGCTGAGATTTACATAACGGCGTAGCACAAAGAATTTCACTACAAATTTTCGGCTCTTGCATGATCTTTTGACAAATGGACTCTCACGGCACACTCGAACACTCAATGTATGCAAAAAGGTGATTTCTTTATGTGTAAATGTTTTTGAGACACTCACCTATCTACGACTCATGAAAATGTGTCCGCAGTCTAATATGGTAAACAATTCAAAACACAAGTCAAAGATCACAATGCACATAGAAAAGAAGCCGAAAAATGAGAAGAAGGCTTTGGAAAATGGGTGAAAGGTGGACAAATAGTTATGGTCATGTGAAAGTTAGAGTGAGCTAGCAACTGACCAATGATAAATGAATACTCAATCCAAACTTTCGGTTATTTCCCACAAAACGATCGATGAAGCCAGAAGTAACAATTTGGCTTATTTTACACGAAACACAAGGGTAAACTCCTTCAAAAAAATTGATTTGACTTTTTTTTAGGAGATATCCATAACTTCTTTTCTTATTTTTTCTTTCTTTTTCAATTTTCCGATTTTTCTATTCTCTTTTTTTTTTTCATTTTTCTTTTCTGAACACAACTTCACTTCTTGAACTTTTCGTTTTCCCAATTCACTTTGACAGATAGGAACAATTATTCCCAAAAGAGCACCCACACACCATAGTCTAGCTACTAGCTCAAAAGGTAGGCAGTTTTTATCTGTAGCTATTATTTTGTAAAGCACTTGTATGAAGGGGCTAATTTTTGAAGGGCAAATTAAAGTGAAAAAGGCTTCAAATCTTAGTGAATCATGAATGCAATGCTTATAGAAATGAAATGAGAACCATACTTATGCGTTTTGACATGTCACATATCATAAGGAGAACTACACACACCTAGATGGGACATGGTATGGATGTACCAGTCTAAGGAGGTTCTACCTTTCAATATATGTAGTTTGCCAAATGTCAAGATCAAGCGTACTCATCTATAGATTCATTCTATGCCTACTGTGTACAAGACTTCCCCATGTATGCAAAATTCAATGAATATTGAATCGTCATCTTTTGAAAGCTCTAAGTTTGGGAAATGTAACATGATAGTACAGTAAACAAGCAAGCAAAGCATGAAAAGCATTCAATTGTGTTCAAAAATTTTTAAATTTTCTCAAAAATCTTCTCTTTCTTTTATTCAAAATATGAAAAAAATATAGCTAAAATACAAAATGGGAAAAATGCAATCCCTCCCCCAAGCTAAACATCACATTTTCCTCAATGTGAGCACAAAAGCTAAATATGCAATGAGACGCTTAATGGGAAGAAAGGAAAAATGAAAGAAGAATGAAGCTTACTAGTCAGTGCGGACTCCCCCAAGCTAGTCTTTTGGACTTTTGACAAGGAAGGTCGTCAGAGATTCTTCAAAAACTCTTTCATCTGCAAAGAAATCTAACAAAACAACGTAAAAGGGAAAAACAAAAATAAAACTGCAAAAAAAAAAGAAAAACACGGGTTGCCTCCCGAGAAGCGCTTGTTTAACGTCTTGCTCGACGAATTTTCCATTAGAATCATTGGGTTGAGGATGGACGCTCCGTATAGACAATATCTAAACATCCGATGATAGAATTGCTATAGTAGAGTTTCAGTCTGTGTCCATTAACCTTGAATTTCTCACCATTGCTAGTCATGAGTTCCACATAGCCGTATTTGCTTACATATGAGACAGTGAATGGTCCAGACCATCGGGAACGAAGTTTTCCTGGAAAGATTTTCAGACGGGAGTTGAAAAGAAGTACTTGGTCACCGACATTAAATTCTTTCTTAATTATCCTCTTGTCGTGCCAACGCTTCGTTTTCCCCTTATAGATCCTAGAATTCTCATAAGCTTGCAAACGAAATTCCTCTAGCTCATTGAGTTGCAAAAGTCTCCTATCAGCGCTAAGCTTAGTGTCTAAATTGAGTTCTTTGATAGCCCAGTAAGCTTTATACTCTAACTCGACAGGAAGATGACAGGCCTTTCCATAAACCAATCGATAAGGAGATGTTCCAATCGGGGTTTTGAAAGCTGTGCGATAAGCCCACAAGGTGTCATCGAGCTTATTACTCCAATCAGTTCTAGATCTTGAGACTACTTTCTGAAGAATTGTTTTCAACTCTCTATTTGAGACTTCTACTTGACCGCTGGTCTGAGGATGGTAGGCTAATCCTCGTCTGTGATACACACCATATTTAGCAAGCAGAGTATCTAACTGCTTCTCTCCAAAATGAGTTCCTCGATCACTAATCACGGCTCGGGGTACACCAAAACGTGGAAAGATGATCTTCTTAAATAGTCGTATCACAGCTCTAGCATCATTAGTGGGAGTGGCGATTGCTTCTACCCACTTGGAAACATAGTCAACAGCGACTAAGATGTAACGATTTCCGTTAGAAGAAGGGAATGGTCCTTGATAGTCAATACCCCAGACATCGAATATTTCAACTTCTAATATGCCGTTTTGAGGCATCTCATGTCTCTTGGATATTTGACCCATTCGTTGACAAGCGTCACAAGCCATAACAAAGTCCTTTGAATCTTAAACAACGAGGGCCAGAAAAACCCGGATTGTAAGACTTTGGCTACGGTCTTGGACGGACCATGATGACCACCATAAGCAGATGAGTGGCATCCTTCTAAAACTCCTTTAACTTCCCACTGAGGGATACACCGTCTATAAAGACCATCTGAACACTGCTTAAAAAGATAAGGATCATCCCAAACGAAGAATCTTGCATCATGAAAATATCGTTTCCTTTGGTTATAAGAAAGGTCAGAAGGTAGTTGTCGACTGACAAGAAAATTGGCCATATCAGCATACCAAGGAGAAGAGTCAGTAATTGCCATTAATGAATCATCAGCAAATGAGTCATTAATTGGTGTTGGCAGTCCTATTTCAGTTACTCTTATCCTTGAAAGATGGTCAGCGACTACATTTTCTGCTCCTTTCTTATCCCGGATCTCTAGATCAAACTCTTGAAGGAGTAAAATCCATCGGATAAGCCGAGGTTTTGCCTCTTTCTTTGAAAGCAGATATTTCAAAGCAGCGTGGTCAGTGTAAACAATGACTTTTGATCCTATAAGGTAAAAACGGAATTTGTCTAAGGCATAGACAATGGCAAGAAGTTCTTTTTCAGTAGTGGCATAGTTGATTTGGGCAGGATCTAACGTTTTACTAGCATAGTAAATAGCATGAAGGAACTTTTCCTTTCGTTGCCCTAAAACAACTCCAACGGCGTAATCACTCGCATCGCACATAAGCTCAAATGGAAGATTCCAATCAGGTGACTGGATTATAGGTGCGGTGATTAGAGCGCGTTTGATTTTGTTGAATGCCTCAAGGCATTCCTTCGTGAAATTAAAAGGCGCATCCTTAAAAAGGAGCTCAGTCAGGGGCTTGGCTATTTTAGAAAAATCTTTAATAAACCGTCGGTAAAAACCGGCGTGGCCAAGGAAACTCCTGATTCCTTTTACATTAGCAGGTGGTGCCAGTTGCTCAATAACTTGGATCTTAGCTCGATCTACTTCAATACCTCTTTCTGAAATGATGTGTCCTAAACTACACCTTCGTTCACCATGAAGTGACACTTTTCCCAGTTGAGAACAAGGTCGACTTCTTCACAGCGTTTTAGCACTTTCGACAGATTTGTCAAACAATTATCGAAGGAAACGCCATAGACGCTAAAGTCGTCCATAAATACTTCCATGATAGTCTCAACAAAATCAGAAAAGATACTAGTCATGCAACGCTGAAAAGTTGCGGGTGCATTACACAAGCCAAATGGCATTCGGCGATAAGCAAAAGTGCCATAGGGACAGGTGAAGGTGGTTTTTTCTTGGTCCTCAGGGTGGATAGGAATTTGGAAAAATCCTGAATAACCATCTAAATAACAGAAATATTTGTGGCAAGCTAACATCTCTAACATTTGATCAATGAAGGGCAGAGGATAGTGATCTTTTCTAGTTGATTGATTCAACTTCCTGTAGTCAATGCACATACGCCATCCCGTCACAATCCTTGTGGGGATGAGTTCATTCTTCTCATTCTTGACTACTGTTGTTCCTCCTTTCTTGGGGACAACTTGGACAGGGCTAACCCATTTAAAGTCAGAAATTGCATAGATTATGCCAGCATCTAGCAATTTCAGAACTTCAGTTTTAACTACCTCTTGCATGTTTGGGTTAAGATGGCGTTGACCTTGAACACAAGGTCTTTGGCCTTCTTCTAAGTTAATTCTATGCATGCAAAAGTCAGGGCTAGCTTATGCCTGTGAGGTCTTCAAGTTTATAGCCTATTGCCTTTTTATGTTTCCTCAAAACAATCAATAGTGAGTTTAACTGATTTTCATCTAGAAGAGCACTTACTATGACCGGGCAATATTCAGACTCATCTAAAAAAGCATATTTTAGATTTGAGGGAAGAGGTTTAAGTTCAGGTTTATGCACTTCTGCCTTGGCAGGAGTATCAATTAAGCTTATAAACTTCTCAACTTCTTCAGACGGTATCTCTTTACCAGTCAAGTCCTTTTCCAGCTCACTGATCTCAAAATTGTCATTCTCAGAGATATCCTCTAACAATAAAATTGCTTCTAAAGGATCCCCAATTATTGATGGGTACAGAGATTCATCAATGATTGAGTCGACAATGTCAAGAAAACAGCAAGGCTCTTCAAGCATAGGGCTCTTCATTGCACTGTTTAAGTTGTAGGTGACTTTATCATCACCTACTTCTAATGTCAATTTTCCATTCTTGACATCGATTACTGCTCCCGCAGTGTGTAGAAATGGCCTTCCTAGAATGATAGGGATTTGCGAATCTTCAGCCATATCCAACACTATAAAATCGACTGGAATGAAAAACTTCCCTACTCTAACAGGTACATCTTCTAAAACTCCCATAGGTTGTTTTAGAGAACGATCTGCCATTTGCAGGGTGATACTTGTGCATTTCAGAATTCCCATATTCAATTTTTCGCAAATGGAATAGGGCATAACGCTCACACTAGCACCTAGATCGCATAAAGCTTTATCAATCGTGTAGGTGCCTATAGTGCAAGGTATAGAGAAACTACCAGGATCCTTTAACTTAGGAGGGGACTTATTTTGCAATAACGCACTGCATTCGGCGGTGAATGCGATGATTTCAACATCATCCAGAGTCCTCTTCTTTGTTAAGATATCCTTCATAAATTTCGTGTAAGAAGGTATTTGAGTGATTAATTCAGTGAAGGGAACCGTTACTTGGAGGTTTTTGACAACTTCCATGAATTTACCGAATTGGGTTTCCTTATGATTTCTCCTCAAACGTTGGGGAAATGGAACTTGGATCTTGATGGGTTCCTTTTCAAGTTCATCCTTCTTTTCAGATTTGTCTTCCGCTTCCTTAGCGGTGGATGGTTGGGTTTCTTTTTGGCTTTCTACTTGTGAAGGCTCAACTGTTGGTTCTTTGGGTTGCTGAGGTTCCGTATAAGTGGTACCACTCCTAAGGGTGATAGCATTTGCGGTGTCCCTCGGTTGTTCACCATGAGGTGGGAGTTGGCCTTGTTTTCTTTGGGTAATAGAGGTAGCCAATTGGGCCATTTGAGTTTCAAGCATCTTGATGGCAGCATCTTTAGCTTGATCACTCTTTTGAAATTGAGCAAACATTGAATCCTGTTTTTGAACAACTTGTAGAAGCATGGATTCAATTTTGCTCAAACTTGAGTCATTTGGTTGGCCTTGAATTTGAGGTGGTTGGTGTTGATTTTGGTATGGCTGATTGAAGTTAGGTTGGAATGAAGGTCTCTGGTTTTGAAAACCAGGTGGATTGTAAGGCTTTTGTTGGTGTGGTATGAATGGTTGTTGAGTTTGTTGGTGGGGATTTTGAACATTGGTACTTTTGTAGGACAAAAACGGGTGGTTTTTTGTGTTTTCGTTATAGAAGTTTGAGAAAGCGTTGCCTTGCCTATATCCTTGATAGGCATTGACTTGCTCTATTGAACTTCTACAATCTTGAAAACTATGCCCTCCAATCCCACATGTCTCACATACCACTACGTGGTTAGTGACGTTGATATGTTCCTTGGATTGGGAAGAGCTTCCTACTTGTTGCTGCAGAAGGGCTAATTGGGCTTCCAGGAGTGCTACTTTACTCGAATCATCCTGCTTGGCTTTGAGCGGTATAGCACGCGAGTTGCTATACTGAGAATCGTGGATTGCCATTGACTCGATAGTCGCACTAGCTATCTCTACATCGATTTGATCGAAACGACCATTGTTAGCGGAGTCGAGGATACGACGCGATTCGCCACAACAACCGTTGTAGAATGTGATAGCCAGGAACCATGAATCAAGGCCATGATGAGGACATTCTCTTTGTAATTCTTTATATCTTTCCCATGCCTCATAAAGGCTTTCGTCGCCTCTCTGACGGAATCCAGTAATTTGACTTCGTAAGAGCGCGGTTCGTTCCGGTGGGAAGTACTTTTGATAGAAAGCAAGAGCTAGACCATCCCAATCAACTATTCCTAGGGCAACTCGGTCAAGACTATTGATCCAGAGTTTTGCCTTTCCTCTTAAAGAGAAGGGAAAGAGCATTTCCCTAATCTGTTCTTGGGATACTCCAGTTTGTCTAATCGTGGAGCAATAGTCACAGAAGTTTTGGATATGAAGGTTAGGATCTTCTGTGGCATTGCCACCAAATTGATTTCTTTCTATTAAATTGATGAAGGCAGGTTTGATTTCGAAGTTTTGAGCTGTAATTTGAGGTGTAGCGATACCCTTTGGAAGTGTATCTGCAGTGGGTTTAGAATGGTCGGAAAGTCGAACCATTTTTGGTTGCGAAGATGAAGATGGAATGTTGGTTGAAAGTTGATTGGTTTTTGGAAATGGAGATGAAAAAAGATCTTCTTCTTCTTCAAGAGTAGGTAGAAAATCCGAGTATTTCTCACGAATACGGTCTAAACTTGAAATGTCAGAAGCTTTTGAAATTTCGTTAAATATCTTTAATCTCCTACGCAGAGTTCTTTCTATTTCGGGGTCCAAAGGAATAGGGGTCCCTAGTCTAGAAGATCTGGGCATAAGACAGAAAAGCTAAGATGAAAGATCAAGAGAGGTCTAAAGGAATTTGAGTTCCTAAAGACTAGATAAAACTAATTGTGATAGAAATCACAATAAAAAGGAAAACTAAACCGTGCTCACCGACAACGGCGCCAAAATTTGATCAGGCCTGTCGCAAGCCCGATGCAAAGATAAATTACCCAGACTAGGCTAATAACAAATTAATGTAATTAGGGAAGTAGGGGTCGATCCTCAGGGAGATGGTGTTTCCTATGGATTGTGAATCGTCTCACAATTGAGTTTTATCTAATGATTTTCTGGGTTTTGGATTTTGTGATGTCTAAACTAATAAAGAACATAAATAAAAACAAAACAAACTGAAATGGAAACGATAAAGCAGATAATAAATTAACAATAATGAGAAGCATCTAGGGAAGTAGGTTCACACATGTAGATTGATATATTGATGAAATTGGATTTAGGATATGCAAGTAATTCATTGAGCGTTCGTAAGAATGGTGTGTTCATTACAATCATAGATCAGATGGTCTAGCAGGCTTTTAGTGCGATTTACTAGGTCTTAATCCACCATGTCACGCTTTGTCTATTCAATTCCTGTATATCTACCTTGGAAAAGAATTCCATACTAGTCAATGATTGTGATCAAGAATCGTCAACTATCGTTAAAGTCCAAACATGCATAGACACAATGTTTTAAAAGCACAATTTCCTTTATCCAATTATCATATTTTAATCAATCTAACATGGCTACCCTACACCCTAGAAAGGTGACTACTCACTCATGATTATGTTGGTATTAACAATGAAAGTTAAGGTAAGCATATTTAGTTGGTTTTGACAATAATTTAGACTTTCTATGTGGCGATAATAACGACGCTATATGATAATCTAAGAAATGAAACTATGATTATAACAACGTAAAAACGAATCTAAATGATACGAATGGAAAATAACAATCAAATGGAAAACAAGAAAGAACAATAAGTAAAGGATAAATTAGGAATACCTAGGTGACGATCAACGATGAAAGCGATAACAATAATAGAAATACCGTACCTTGAATTACAACTTTTGAACCCAACAAAGTAGATGCAAGAGATTGAAATTCTATTTGAACTAAGCTAATGCTTTGATAGGAAATAGACGAAAGTAAACTAGAACAAAAAACAAAAATAGAAGAGAATCTAAACTAGAAAGACTAAAGCTAAAAAGAAATATAAGACAAGATTGTGTAAGAAAGTGTATGATGGATAAGTGTATGATCCTTGAGCATCTATTTATAGTATTAGGGTTTCGTGGAGAAGAGGTCGGGCAATAAATACATAGGTCAAATATAGGATGAAGGAGCCGCAATGCTTGGAGCAGCAGGAATACCCGATCGGGTACACCACTTACTCGATCGGGTAAGTCGTCTTCTGGAAGCTCTTGACTAACTCTTCAACTTCCTTCGCTTTGACTTGACTTACAACATTCCCCTTGACTCTACAATCGGGTTTGTTGCTTGGATATGATGTAAAGCGATGAATTCTCCCGTCTAATTGATTGGTCTTCCGACAACTACAAAACCGTCTTTGTTTCTTCTCTCCCTTAAGTTAGTGAACCTTCTCGAAATGCCTTACACACGGTCAAGCTTGCATCTTCAAATCGTCGGGTTCTAGGCAAATGCTCAGAAATACAGAAAAAGGGCGTAGAAACGTCACTTTCCCTACAAAACAAGTTAGAACACAGGAATTCGCCTAGAAGACGATATTAGCTCATAAAATGGCTTAACAAAGCACAAATGACAAACAAAACCGAGCTAAAGTGGGGGTTAAAATCATACAAATATTCACTTATCAATATACTATAGCCAAAGGTTATAACTACCTAATAAGTCAGAACATCAAAGTGACATGGTCAAAGGTTGTAAGGTCTAATTGGACCATTCCCAAACATGCAATATTTTCCTGGATTTATTACTATACCAACATTAATACCATGGATAAACTCTACAACCTAGGGGTTGTCACAGAGAGTGCCTGTCAACTTTCTCGAAATGGGAGAGACTCAAGGGACCATCTTTTCTCCAAATGTGACTACAGCAGAATGGTCATTGCCTAGATTAGGGGTTGGATCAAAGTAAACTTACCAATTGAATACATTGATGACCGGAAGAAAAGGCGTAGAATCTCCAAATTGAAAAGAAGCCTCCTTGATGCAATTCTTAACTCCTGCATGTATCATATTTGGAACCAAAGAAACATTAGTATTATCGACATGAAGATCTTGAGACCTAAGATACTCACATATCAAATCATCAACGAGTTTAGCGTGAAACTGAGGAGCAAGCAGAACAACAAGATGGGGGAGAAGGACATGCGGTGGATTATGCATATCACTCGGCCATAGATCCCCCGAGGTTTATGCGAATCGTGTGAGAGAAGGATGGATAGGAAGAGATTATGGATAAATGTGTGGCTATGGAGAAGGTTTCCTATTTCATTTATGTTGTCTCGTCCCATTTATTTAAATGAGATATGGAGTGGACCATGATGTGATTGGGTTTGAGCCCACCAATATTGTAATTGATCGATTCTTTTTTAATCGATGTTTTGATATTTATAATACTTACATTTTAACAAAAAAATAAGTGGCAGAAACTATTTTTGACTTACATGATCCTATATAAACTTAAGATTCAATTGGCCTAACCCGTATTCTAACTCAATCCGCCGAGCAATTTGACATATCTACAAGAATATCAGTGTCCTTAGCTTTTTATAATACTCCGTTATTTAAAGTTTTTTTTGCAGAAAACTTACTCTTAAGAATTACGTCTTGTACCTCGGTGAGTTGTTATTTATATACCCATTTAGACTATATTATTCAATAGTTATTTATTTCCAATACTAATATGTTTTCGGTTGAAAAATGACACGTACAAGTCAGAAATAAGATTATACATCTAGATGTATATGAACGTGATACAACCAATACAAATCTAATTGCATTAAGATGCAATCTTTCGAGTTTTTAAAATTTTTTGGGTTATATTTTAACTTTTTACGTGTCAAAATTAAAATATAATTGAATTTATATGTACTATTTTTTAGTTTCATTATAATATATTGAATTTAAGTTTTAGATTAAGACGCTTAAATTCTTTCTAATAAAACTCGTTAAATTTACATATAAACTCAAATCATTTATTATAAAGCTTCAAATTTATACTAATAGTTGTATACAACTGCTTGTATAGTCTATTAATCGCGTATAAGCGGAGAAATAATTTAGATAATTGACTTTTCATACGTTCTCTCTTATTTCTTGAATTTTATGTCTGATAATTTGATAACTATTAGCCACTAAAAGGGAATCCCCAATGCAAATACTCTATAAAGTTAGTCTCTCTATCTATTCAACTTAGCGCAAATACCAAGGTAAAAATCTAAATATGTAGTACACCAATATAATAAAGTGCACAAATTTCCACTGAAGCAATGAGTACGAGTCTAGGTGTCTCTCACAAAAGACAAGTGTGTTTCCACTTGCCCTCTCACTTGTTTCTTTGTAAGAGGCAACCTTACCTGTTTTCATTGAAAACGGGTATGTCCATCTTCAATGAGACTTGCTCAATAAAGAAAGCATGTCCACTTGCACACGCTAACCTATTTATTCAATACTTAGCAAAATCTACATAGTATTATACCTTTCAATTTGAATATAATAATTCATAACATTATTAATAAATAAAAAAATTAATGTAAAACAGCTAAAATTTGAGTTTTTTTATAGGAAAATAACTATTTATAATTCATGTCTATCGGTTTAGCTCTTATCGGTTTGGATATATTCAAATTTATTTATCATTTGATTATTATAGAATTCGGTTTAGTTTGTTCGATTCAGATTGAGTCGGGTGTGGGGTACCATTGAAGTTACTCATATAGAGTGTTTGATCTGTTATCAATACATATATTTTCAATCGGTTTTTTGAGTTCGTGTTTATTTTGCGACGACTTTACTGTTCATATTGACACTCGACTGGGTACTCCTACCACGACTATCTATATTGTCACAACTTGAACATTTAATAACGCTCATTTACATGTTCGTGTATCTAATTATAACGCCTATGATCACAATCTGTGCATTTTTGCACGGAGTTAAAACTAATATAAATAGATATCAAATGAATAATAAATCTTAAAATCGAAATAAATGACAAATGACGACACAAAACTGAGTCACCAGGGTAGTTGTTCTTGTCATGTTATACTAGAGTTTAGTGTACCACAATTATCGAATAAGGTTTTTTTGACAATCGCTAAAGATAGGTTATAATGCCATACGTGAGGGCCATTCAGATATAAGATCTAGGATAGATACTAGTAGCTAAACAATGAAACATAACAAATACACATAAAGCATAAACCAAAATTACAACTACAATACGAGGGCCATCTAAAACAGCGCAGATTTGATGAGACAGGGCCAAAGGATGGGCATACACATTTGAACCACCATCATCCGCACGATAGAACTCCAAAAGTTGAAGGTACATACGAGTCACTGAAGGATAATAACAAGGTGTACTTACGATCTTGCGAAAAGGCCGTAGAAAGACAAAGAGACGCGCAAGACTGCGAGGTTTGCTAAAGTCGGAGAAAAATATCCTACACCTTCGAGATCTGCCCCCATGGTGATAAGACAAACGTATCAAGAAGTCACACATGAAGATAATAATACGGATCAAAGAGAGCCCCTCAACCTTACTAGTATTCCGAGCCGAAAACACCACTGAAAACACGAACGCCTCAATTAAACCTCCATCACCCAAATTCCGAGCCAAAAGTTTCACTTCAGACCATTCTAAGAAGTAGCCAACATAAGCCCAAGGAAACACCATCAACACCCCATCAACATCATTTTTTTGACTTAACATAGCCCTAAAGAGAGGACTACTACCACAAGAATTATAGTAACTGCTCCTATACGAGAAGATTATTTGAAAAACCAAAAAGGACATTAAAATAAATTGAGACGACATAATAATGATATTTTGATACCACCACCTCCAAACCACCCCACCTCACTGAGAAAACCCGAGTACTACCTATGCAAATACTCACAAACGAGAAAACAACAACAAAACCCGCATAACGTCTATCCACTAAAACATGCCGGACCCTCCACCAGATGCCACAAGATACCCCCGACAAGGACACAAACAACAAAGAAAAGAAAGACCTTCCAAACAAAGAACGATCCCGGAAACCAGAAACCTCGACACAACACCAGTAACACACGTACATGCAAGCAAAACCGGAAAATGATAGGCCAACAACACAAGACAAAAAGCCAGCGGATCCAATCGGCGGGGAAGGGAGGGCGAGGGGAGGGGGAAACGCCAAATCAAATCAGCAAACGACCTGGCCCGTATGGACAACATACAACATACAACATACAACAACATCCCTAAGAAAAATCAAGGGGAAGGCCATACCACATCCGGGGAGGTGGGGAAGGGGGCGAGGGGATGGGGGAGCACCTCCCTTGTTGCATGCATGAGTACCAATGAACACTGAAGACCCGACAAAGAGAACCAAGAGGAAGACAGACTACACATCAAACAACCGAAGAGCGACAAGGAATCGATGGTAACATGGCGGAAACAATCGAGCACACCACATAGATAGATGGAGAGACGAATAAACGGGTAAAGCTAATAATAGTCTGATTTAGTGAGCAAGGTCACCGGAGAAAGGACGATAGACAGTCCCTTCCCCCGTGACCGAATAGGTAGTAAGGAGGGACAATGAGAGGAAAGGGGGTGTAGGGAGGTGGGAACAAGGTTTGAGATTCGGTATTTTCTTTTAGAGAGGTGGGAGAGAGTGGGCACTATCCGTCACAAGCTGAAAACAGATAGGTGTCTCTCTAGCAGTATGCAAGTGGGAGGGTAAGTAGAGCCTCCATTTACCCTCCTCACTTGCATATTGTTTTAGGGGCACTATCCATTTTCAACTTGTGACGGATAGTGCCCATCTTCAAGGAGAATTTGTGATAAAAAAAATTGTACTACCCACAGGCGAATCCACATTTTCAATCATACTTTGAGCGACTTTTTTTTCGCCACTATATAAAACGTAGACCTTGCAAATGGTTCAATCAGGTCGCGTTTTGGTCGCGTTAGGTTTGGGTAAGGTCAGGTCCGGGTCTGGTCAATTCGAGTTGCAAGAGTTTGGGCCAAGTTCGGGACATGCCGGGTCATTTCGTGTTCGGATTAATTATTAGTAATTTTTTTATGCATAATAATATGTGTGCAACAATAAACATTCAGGTCGGGTTATATTGAGAGCGGGACAATTTGAGTATCGGGTCAAGCTCGGGCCTTGAATTCGATTGTCGGGTCGGGTCAATTTTTGCAGGTCTAATACAACCTACGATGTAACTCTAGTCTCTAGTGCTTGATAAAGCTTGTACTCCCTCTCATCCACTACAAAGGTAACATTTGATTTTTGACACTATTTATGGGTGTAGAGAATTTTTGGTATTATTTTTTATATATAAGAGAAAATATAGTTTTGTGGGATCTTATTTGATTTATCGTTATAAATAATATAAGAATATCAATTTTATATGATTTTTAATGATGTACTTACGCTTAAAAAACGTAGAAATTTCTGGTGGAATGCAAGTCGACAAAGACTGCCTCCGATGGAGAAAGATCTCCTACACCTTGAGGATCTATCAAGGTAATCAATGGCCCGGCAAATTAAGAAGCTCAACCATTCCCTTAGTTGAGAACATGGTGGAGATTAGTTCTGGGAAAGCTCCAACGCAACCCAAATATAAAACAACTTTCACGGCTACACACAAAAATCACAATCAGTACCACAAATGAAGCAAAAAACCAAAGATTAAGGGACAGGGCACCCTTAATAACCACCAACATGGGTGTAATTCGCAAGTGAAATTTATTGTTAAACAGAGAAAACAAATAAAACAAAGTCTCCCATTATAGGAGATTATAAACAAGAGCAACAAAGGCAATAAAGTAAAAACAAACAGCAATTGAGAAAAAGGTGAAATCACCACAACCGACCTAGCCATCACCACAACCAAACCTCAAGCAAACAATCTCGACCAAATCTCAACCACCAAAAACCAATTAAGCCCACAAAACAAACACTAAAGAATCTGATTATCTATCCTTCCCATCAAAATTATTACACCGAAATAAACCACCAGCACAAGAACAATATATAGGAGAAAAACACGACAAACCCATATAGAGAAACGACAACCGCAAATCGGAATGACATACAGGGAAGAACACGATGAAACCCGAAAAGTAGGTCAATCATGCACGACAGTTATGAACACGACAGGTAGGGGAGAGGACGGGAACACCAAGTCGGACCCTTAACCGCCGTTCATAAAAGTTTTAAAGAAAAAGGATCAGATTTTCATCGTGAAACTTACAGGATGAGGTTGGGGAAGGGGCGAGGGAAAGGAGGAACACCTTCGACTACATGCAAGGCTGATAACGACCGATCGGAACCAACATACAGGTTGCCGGAGATGGACATAGTAAAACGAACTGCTTGACAACAATAAACAACCATACAAAGGAAGGGGATGGACCGAAATCCCTAAATAAACGATAACAAGTGGGCTACACTGGAATACGAATGAAACTTTTGGGGTCGAGATTTGAGCCGCCAGAGATTGGCCACTGAACGGCAAGATCTCCGGCATCCGAGATATAGCGCAGGGAGAGGTGGTGGAAGGTAGGGAGGCGGCGACGGAACAAAGTGTGGTTGATTTAGGGTTTTTCTTTTAATGAGAGGATTCTCTCTACACTTTCTCTCTACTTTTTAGAGAGAGAGATTACGGAAAATCTAACACTAAGTTAATCGATTTGAGAATTGTTTATTTAATAATAATAATAATTTTTTTGCTTGTTAAATTGCTGATTTGGACGATTGTTCATCTTAAGACGACGAGGAGTTGCAAAGAATGATTGTCATTTAACTATTGTTCATCTTAAGAGTCGAGTTAATTTTACACCAATTATTATTGAATTTTCATATCCGTCTTTTATAGATGAATTCCGCTATACAATCTTGATTTTCTTCACCGGAATTCAGATAATGTTAAAGTGAGTGACACGTAAAACAGTAAACTCACTGATGTTCCTATGATAAGATTTGCTTTTAGAACATATTTGCATTAGACATAGACAAGTACATAAAATTGAGCCAGACATTAATCGTGATTAATCTCATCCAACTAACTCTATATACTTGAAAAACTCTAATCTTCAATGCTTTTTGAGAGGAGATATGTGAGATCATGAATGATTGATGATGACTAACGTGAAGAAAGTAACAAAAGAATTGTGGAGGATGAGTTGCCAAATTGGAAGGGAGTGACAAGAACCGTGAGATAGCGATATAGGAAAAAGTTATGTATCAAATATACCAAAATGGTCAAGCTAAGGTCATAATAAGCTTCAACCTTCTTTCATAGTGGGGTTGGACCAACCCAACAACTCAAGTAACAACATCCGAAACTTCCTAGTTCCTTCTAACTAGACCTGGCAAATGGGTCAAACGGGTCGGGTTTGGGTCAGGGTCGGGTCATATCGGGTTTACTCAACCTTTCGGGTCGGGTCACTTCGGGTTTGGGCCATTTCGGGTATGGGTCATTTTGGGTCGGGTTATTTTAAATTCATATCCGATTTATTTAGGCCATTTTTAGGTAAAAAAGATCAAGTTAGTTTTCAAGTCCAGCCCGGCGTCGAGCCAAACTCGCACGGGCCGAATTCGACCAAGACGAGCCAAACTCATTATCAGTTTATCACCCCTAATCACAATAAATTGGGTCATTTAGGATCATTTCAAATCGGGTCGTCTGTGGGTCGGTGGTTTTGGGTCGGGCTATTTTGGGTCGGGTCTATTTCAGGTCAGTCAAGGTTCGGGTCGGGTCGAGTCACTTTAGGTTTCGGGTTTCGGGTCATCCTCGGGTCAGGCAATTCTGGGTCGCTTTCGGGTCTCGGGTCAGCCTTATCGGGTCGGGTTATTCGGGTCGGGTCAGTTTTGCCAGGTCTACTTCTAACAACATAGTAGTACCCGCTCGTCTCACTGAAAATGGGCACTATTCGTCGCAAGTTGAACATGGATAGTACTCTTTTCACAAGTCACAATATGCAAGTAAGAGAGCAAATTGGGGGCTCCATAGTATATTGTAATTATACACAAATTCTCATTTGTGACGGACCGACCCGTGGATCGCCCCGTCACAAGCAAGACTTATTGGTAATTATAATACTAACCCGCGGCTACTACTATTATAATAATATAAATTATATTGACATTACATGATGTCATGATTTTTTATTAACGAAAGATATTTAATTTTTTTTCATGATATTCATATTTTCTAAGTTATGGTTGTATTCTTATATTTTAGTTGTATTTTCTAAATTAATTACTTTTCTAATACGATTATCAACTTTTATACTTCTAAAATTATATAGTATAATGAAATTGTATAAATTTATGATTAGTTTCTAGATTCTATAACGATCGTTGAGCGTAGATGAAAATGAGACGCAAACGATTAATACTTAAGCTTAAAAAAAGATTTATCAAAAATAAAATCCTTCGGATTTAAAAAGAAGTGACAAATTAATTTATTATTAACTTATCTCTAAAAGTCACTCATCGAATAGAATTTTTAAATTAATTTAAAATAAATTAATTAATTTAAAAATCATTGAATTATAATAAATCCACGTTTACGTCATACAACGAACTCCATTAGTAGATGGTATCTATTTCGATAGCACACTTTGTCCGATCATATCTGTTGTTTGTTGAGAGTCTTATAAATACAAGTATCGACGGATACGAGTATCTAGATTAGTGCTTCTTTACCTTTCAAACTCTTTTGTCTTTCCTTGAAAGCTACTCTTGTGCCTTGTCAACGTTGATACTCTTGATTTTAATGTGGAGCTTTCTTTCCTACTTATCTATCGTATATTTTCTTCTTTATAATACCCCTTGTGGATTCATCTCCTTTTGTTTTGTGAAATATTCACTTTGGTGGAACGTATTTTGGATTTTGAGGAAAGTGTGTCGAAGTGAGTTCGAACCTTTACTAGTGAGTGATTGCATCGTTGGAAATTGTGGTTAGACGTGCTTTAAAGATTTTAGTGCTTAGTCACTTGACATGAAATTAGTGTAATTGATTTCTCGAAATTTATGGTGTAAAGTTGAGTGTATGTGCTAAGACGTTTGAGCTTGTGGTTGACTTTTTAAGTCACACTAGATTTGGGAGTTTGCTAATACGAGAACCATCTTGTGAATCGTGTCTATTATGAGACAAGTTTGATCTAAGTTGAGAAAATTCGAGTACTACCTTGAGGCTTAAAATACAAGTGATACTAAGTGTTTGATAGACAAGTGCTAGTGTATCTTTTAAGGGCTTGTTATAAAAACATTGGTGGAGAAAACGAACCCCGAGTTTTAGGAAGTACGTGGAATAAACCTTGTCTCTTTCCTCGCGCCATTATATGTTTCTCTTCCATCCGTGTTAATCTTATTAAACCTTGCATTTTCTAAAGGTTCCCTATACCCTTCTTGTCGTGGATACCTTCCTAAATCTTATACAAACTCACTTGCTTTTGTCTATGCTATCAGTGGAGTCCCTCTCCTTTAGTTTCAGATCTTGTTGCATTCATGTACTCCTTTGAGATGTCCTTGTCGTTCAATATCTCATAGTCGTGTTACATTCCCCTAGTAGAGTTATTGCCTTGTTGGCTAAGTTTGGAGAGTTAGTGAAATGTGCCTTGAGGATTCTTAGGTTTTGATATTTTCTCATTTAGATGAATGGGTTTGAAATGGTGTTGGTCAGATTGAAGCATAGGTTTGGAGTGAACCCTAATGGGTCTGATATACCTTCTTGGTGACTTTAAGTTCATAATAGTGAGGTTATAAATTATATTTCAAGGTTAGTTATCAATCTGAGAGCATTCTCCTTTTGTGGAGTATGCTAATGGTTAATGTGGAGCCCTTTTATGAGAGAGTGGTCATTAATGATAGGATCTCTAGTTTATACTTCACTTAAGGGTATTAAGGTATTGTGGTTTGACGATATTTAAGTCTAATGAGAGATTTATCTTTCCTTACTTAGTCACGATACTTTGCACATGTCATTTACTGTGAGTGTTAAGTCTTGGAATGATTGGACACTATGTCTTGTGTCTCCCTTACTCAGCGTAGTTTTTGGCTAAGTATTGTGAGTCACATGCATTTGGTTGCGCCTTTGGGTGTTGATGATCACTATTTATTTACATATTTTATGCTTCCCTTAGATACATAAGACTCGATCTATTGTCTTTCCTTGCTTGTTTCTATGCTATTTTAGCTAGAATATCGATTATGCCGCTTCTATTATGTTTTAATGCAGATTGGATGCATTTGGAGCTTTTGAGTTAGTATGGAGCATAGCGGAGTAAGATCGTTGAAGGTTGGGCACGAGAATCGAGAGCGGTGGAGGAGAAACGAAGGAAAACGAAGAAACAAGTCATCTGAAGAGGGAAGCTCGATCGAGCAACATAACTCTGCTCGATCGAGCCGGGCTGAAGGATGCTCGATCAAGCAACATCACTTTGCTCGATCGAGCAACCTAGTGTTTGACAGTTTTCGGCTTTCCTAAATTAGTTTAACCTAGGTAATTAGATTTTTATTATAAAAGGAAAACTCGTCTTTCACAATTAGGGTACACTTTAATATTAGAAACTCAAGTTTGTTTGCTTTGCTACTGGATTAATTCATCAAGACTATTGTTTATAGTTCAACTTGTAATCGGTACTCCTTAATCTTCCTTTGTTATTCAATTTGTTACTTTCTAGTTCTTTAATTATTCTTTGTTAATCTTTTCATTATTGTTAATCATGTTTACTTTATTTATTATCGTTGTTATTAATATCGTTATGAGTAGCTAAATACTTATCTAAGGTTGAAAGGGGATCTAGGATTGTTAGAGGGGATAGACTAATTAATTGAATTGCAATAGCATGGTTATCGTTTGATTATCCTTTTAAATCTAGTTGCTTAATTACTGGCCAGGATTAATTAATTAGTCTCGCAAATTAGGATTAACACCGACCGGGTTAAGACTAAGATAGGCTACGATAATTGAATAGAACTCGTTTAATGATAGCGATCGCATGTTAAATTGTAGATCTAAAGGGCATAATTGAACCGACCGATCTTGTGACCTTAGATAACTTTATTGCATGATAGTTGATTACACCCTTACCTCTGAATAATAATCCTAGTGAACCCGAGACCCTAGACTTTTAATCTTATTGTTTTCAACCTTTTATTGTTACTAATTGTTGCTTCGCGCCCTACCGGGCGCAGCGCCCCAAATTGGTTAAATGCTAACCGGAAATTAGGTATAAGTATGGAAACAGGCGGAAAAGTAGTCCATCGTGTATTTAGAAATGGTGGACTATGAAAATAAGTCATCACGCAGCTAGTGAGGATGTTCGAAAGCACGATGTTTGGTGCAAAATTATTAGAGAACAATCTCGAAATAGATGACGAAATTGTTGCGACACGAAGGCGTAGTTTTTTTGGTGAACAAAACAACAAAACGAGATAACACGAGAGTAGGAGAGCAACATAAAATACATTTAATGTCAAACATATTGCTCGAGCCCAAGCAACATACTATGTAATTTTTTGTCTTTTAGTTGTCATCACATTGAAATAACTTACAAAATAGGATTTCATATTGTGCAATAAATTGCAGCATTGCAGGATTAATCAACTTACAGCTCCAAACGATTTCATCACATTTTCTAGTCGTGTTTCAACTACTATTAAACAGCTAAAACATGTCATCACAGGCCTCGTCTCACCTGACAAAACAACCTACATCGCCTTTTTGTTAAGGCTTTCTGACACAACTCCAACTTGTACAATATCATGAATATTGAGCGCATTGTGAAGTGCCGCACTACTTCAGCAGACTTTGCACTCTTCTGAATTATTATGATCTAACTACAGCCTACTCATTGGTGTTTTTAATGATGTCACACCATGGGTTTTGAGTGATCCACAGAATTGAAGTCACACCATGGATTTTGAGTGATCCACATAATTGAAGTCCTTAAAGCAACCTGAGTCAAGTCAAAACAATACCGTACAATTGTGGTAACGATTACTTGGACAACAATATTAAACTTGAATTCCCTCCTCTAGATGCAATGAGTGGAGCTGAAACTAAACCATGCTTTCTTTCAATCGATGGTTTTGCCGCTACTCTTTCCTTCTGTTATCATGTAACAATTAGTTCTCTCGCGTACTCTATAGTTTAGCAGAAAGGGAAGCTTCAGAATGCACATCGAACCATAACTGGTTTAACAACTAAAAAAAACTACATGGTGAACAACTCAAAAAAAACTTCATAACATCTACTTCATCTCCATAACATTCTCTGCTACAGTTTGATTCTGGAGAGCATAACATGAAACATAAAATGTTCTAAGAACAGCTTTATGAAAGGAATGAAAAAGAACAAAGGAGTAAGCTTCCCCTTATGGGTACTGAATTACCTCACATGGGAATAATAGTTCCATTACCACCTATTCATCCTCCCTTCACCTCTCCCTATCTTTTTCATTACATCCTTAGTTCCAAGTAAGCTCCATTGTCCTTACCCCTAGTACAAATGAGTTTTTTGAACAAGGGAAAAAATTACATTATTTACTACAACCTAACTCCAATCAATTGTCATTTCAGTTATATTATAAACATTCGCAATGTTGATCTATAGCTACCTACAAAACCTTATTAATTTTATCCAAAAATATTTGATACTTTCTGATAATTAAGGTGACAAAGTTTCAAAATTGTACGTAGGGTATCGTGAATTATTGACTTCATGCAATCGTGTTCAACTTGGTTGTTAGTCGAAATCTTGAATCTTGTGCGGTGCCTTTATTTTTATAAGCCGCTAAAATGGTCTGATAAGAAACAAAAATAGGGAATAGCAACCTCCAAGCTGAAAAAATATTACTAATGCCCCTCCATCACAAATGTCATCATCCATAGTCTGAAACTCTAAACTATACCTCGATCGTTGTCGTTTTTGTCAGAAGCTGCAGACACATACCCAACATTTTCCACACAATGTTGCCTAGAAATTGAATTGTGAATAACTAGCTTTTTTTTCCACCCAAAAATGGCAACATCTAAGAAATTTTTTTTAAAAACAACGCCTTGATTTTCTTTTTTTCAAACGCTTCCTCTTCACTTTCACCACTCTTCTTACTCTTTCGCTCCTCTTCCTCTTCTTTCCCTTAAGTGCCAATCTAAAAATCACTATCTTCAATGTTAAGCCTAATCTCATTAAATTAAATCAAGTATTGGATCTCTTATTGATCTTTATCGTTAAACAGTTATTTAAGCCAAATTTTCTCCAACACTTGTGAAAAAAAACAAACAAGAACATGCAACTAAAATCCGAGAAAGATTATTATTACAAAAACCTACGTCAAACAATCACGCAACATGATAAACACATCATCATAATTTATACTCATTAATTGAAATACATAGCATCGAAAGAGGTTGTTTTAAACTTAAGGCAGTCTCAAATGACATTTCGAGATTACAAATTATTACATCGCCCTTTTTAACATCCTCCGAATTTCCAATTTCACCAAGTTTGCACTTCAGTTTTATCAAAAGAAAAGAAATATACCCAAATAAGGAATTAATCACCTGAATCAATTTGATCCGAAAAGACGAGACTTGAATTTGGCAGCTGTGATGTAACCTATTTATCAAAGCCAGAAAAACTCAAAACGCATACATAGGTTAACACCCAGTTTCAATCTTTAGACTATAAGCACATGAGTACCAACCTGGAGAAGACGAGGAAACCTCCGTAGGCTGAAAAATATACACCATAAAACGATCCGAAGAGCCAACAGAAACCATAAGGAGAAACAAAAGAGCCATAACCATAACCAACTGAAAATCCAACATGGGTAAAATTTAAAAGCAAATATAAACTCACACCCATACCAAAAGAGCCAACAGAAATCATAAAGAGAAACAAATCACAATTTAAAGTGTCTAAAAACTAATTACCTATTTCCTCTAAGTTTTTTTGTGTAGCTTAAACTCCGTGAATAAGTTGATGGGCATTTATATACTTTTTTAAAAGATATCTTATTGAAGAGTTGTTTTATTTAAAACTTTTAATCCTAGCATATGAGAAGTCGTAGCCCATAAGTTAAACACATGAGAGGATACACAATAATCAGTTAAGTAAAATACCGCAAATAGAGAGCAAAAATCAAAGCCAAATCAACTTCTACCCAAAATTATTCTGTAAGCCTCGAGTCTTTCCTCGTCTTATCGTATTAGTAATAGCAAACATCATAGAAAGGTTAACCTTCATTTTATCGGGAACGGACCTTGGTCAAGAATGCATCCACTATTAACTAACATGTGAATGGATACAAGCACCCCATCAAACAAGTGTGGCACTCGTATAAAAATATAGTTTCAACTGATAAACCCTCTTACTAACAAAATCATATTATTTTACAAAACTCCCTCTCTCCCTCCAAAAGTATGGCAACACACTGCTACATATAGAATTATAGCATCAAACACACAATAAGCATTAATAAGTCTTTAATTGTAACCGTCTTACTAACAATTTTGTTCTGGCTAGACTTCTGCCTCCTCCCTCCCTCTCATATATATACCTATTACCCGTTTCTCTCTCTCTCCATCTCTTTTTCGCTTTTGTTCACAAATTTACCTATTTCCTTATCACCCCCCCTCGCTTCATCTTCATCTTCAGTACCTCTGTTCACTTATTCATCATTTTATCTCTCCTTCCCCTTTGTTTCCTTCTTTCCTGTTTTGTTCACATTCATCCATTCCCTTTCTCTCACTTTCCATCCCCCTTTCCCCTCGTTCCAATTCTTTTTTGCTTATGTACACATATTTACCCATATCCTTTCATTTCCTCCTCCTTGCTCCATAACTATCTAAATCACTTTTGTTCACTTATTTATCGTTTAATTTATTTCCCCCATTTCCTCTTACATATTCATCATTTGTCTCTCTCCCTCTACATCTCCCATCTAAAGTTCACACATTTATCCCTTCTTTTGCTCACAATAATCCATTTTATTTTCGTCCCTCGTTCTCCAACTCCAAATCTTTAACTTTTCTTAACCCATTTATCCTTTAATCGTTCTCCTTTGTTTTCTTTCTTCATCTCAGTATCCTCTACTTTGAGAATATGTTTTCTTATTTATTACTTCGTACTAACTTTTGATTAGGTAAGAAGGGATAAATTAAAGATAAAATGATTCATTACGTTCTGTTTGAAGTCGTTAGCCTTTGTTCTCCGAAGAGTGACCTTACTGTATTTTGGAAGAGAAATATAAGAGGCGGGAAGCTAAGAGGTAAGCAAAGCAAGTGCGCTTAGCTCTTAACTGTTATGCCATAGAAATGAAGTTTATGCATTAGTCCCCCCCCCCCCCCCCCCTCTCTCTTTCTATGCTTCCCTTAACATGTAGCTCAAATTTAGGTTTTAAGAAGCATTAGCATTGTAGCCTATAGGTACTTCCTAAATCACCGATGGTATAATTTACGTCGTTATAGTATTATATAACCTCTTAAGGAATTAATAAACAAACTTGGAAATTTAGTAAAAAAAAATATGTTTTTCAAAATGGACAAAGATACAGGTTTTTCCATTATGCACCTACATACCTTTTGAGCATAAATTTTTTGTGTATGAGTGATATGGTTCTCAGCCATAGCTCCTAGTAAATCAACTCCTTATGTGATGGCCCTGCAACATATCAAACAAAACTTTAACTTCTCAAGAAATTATCAAATACTTTAACTAAACGTTATAGACGGAAGGGATTCTGAATTAATAGGCAACCATCATCAAATTCTAAATCATTATATAAAATGGCTAATACCTATATTTCTAAACTCCAAACAAAAAAGAGGATAGGAAACACTGGCCATATGTGAACACAGCTGAAGAGTGAGATGCCATATATACATTGTGGGCATCGAGAGACATAAAGCACACAATCAAATAAACAAACAAATTAAACATCACCAACCAAAATAAACCGCTAGGCATACCCCGTAAACCATACATTATTCTCAATATAAGTTCAATACCTATCATAAATGCTAGGATTAGAAACTATTATCATTAAGAGGTACTCAAACGCAACGCCTACGAATTTTCGAACACAAGCAAAATTCATAGTCACGCAAATACACGATCCAACAACCTCACATGTACCGTCAACTAAGCAAAGGCCTTACTAAACCGTCAACGCTACAGGCTATCACCAAATTAAGCATAATACATGCGAGGGGCATTGGTTATATGATTTAAAGACCTACCTTAATGATCCTAACAGGAATTAGTTGCCTCTAGCTCGAGTAACACTCGTCGATGTTTGATAGCGCTCTGATAACACCTGTTGAAGTTTGGCAGCGAGATGGCATTGGTAAGTGGTAACAAGATAAGTTGGCAACGGGAGAATTCCAAACACACCTAAAAATCCTACGCTAAAATAGCAGCCACAAGTACAATAATGAATGATAAATTAAGAGAAGCTTTAAGTGTGCAATGGCTTATGACCAGTTAACTAAGAATTTCTCTACGAAGAACATCATAACCGGAAATAAACACAAATGGGTTATTGATTAAGTATGTTAACAAGGGTTAATCAGAGACAACTATATATAAATTAACCAAAGTCAAAACTGCATAGATCTAACAACAATAAGATCAAACAATTCCAAAAACCTAAAATAGAGATAGAGTGCGCACTATAGAGAGGTTATAGTTAGCATATAAATGAACCAAATTGTTTATACCTAAAACTGAAGATGAAAGTCTTGATACAAATTTGTTTGAACTTGGAAAACCAATTGACCGTCTAAGCAAATTTGTGACTTCATCACAAACTGGAAAAAAAAAGAGGAAAAAAAGCACACAAAAGCGTAAGACTTGGTTACCAACAATTTATCAAACATGAGAATAATTAAATAAATGAAATGCGTAAGCGAATTTGGAAAACCTTTAGTATCCTTCGGAACATCTTAACCTGTTCTTGCCTGACAAAAAACCAAATAGAAATCAAGATCACCAACAAGAAAGATAAGGCTACTTGTTAAGTTATCTAGTTGTATACTTGTATCAAGATCTGCAAATATGCGAAACTTGGAGTAGTATTTTAACTGCTCGATATGCAGCTCATATACGCAAGAAGCAATTAGTGGTACACCACATATGTAAAGCCAATCTGAACAAAATTAAACTCTGAACAAAATTAAAATCAGTCGCCCTCCCTCCCATCCTCTCACTCACCCTTTCTCTCCC
This sequence comes from Heliosperma pusillum, assembly GCA_022085475.1. Classification (NCBI taxonomy): domain Eukaryota; kingdom Viridiplantae; phylum Streptophyta; class Magnoliopsida; order Caryophyllales; family Caryophyllaceae; genus Heliosperma; species Heliosperma pusillum. The sequence continues at coordinate 86,875 of JAIUZE010046180.1, forward strand.
TTACGCATGCCCTTTTCTTCTATCGCTACCTCTCCGTTCCTTCTCCCCAATCAAATGGAACTTTCAGTCAGATACATGCATCTAATCATTGACCGAATAACGCTTATCTTTCACAAAGAATTACAGTCGTATTGAATGTCATATGGGCACATAACCTGTAATAATAGATTCTAGAGATAATAATATAGCTAGTTTCCGATGTTTAATTGCGGACAATAAAACTTACAATGGAATTGCTAGAAATAAACTAATTCAGATAAAAAAAACAGTAATACTAATAATAATAACAATAGCAACAATACCAATTCTCGAATGCGTGATATTGAGACGCTATTAGGACGGTGGTTTGGTGGATGAGGCGAAAGAGAACGGAACAATTACTAATTGGTGACTGAAAGAGGGAGATGGAGAGGTCGATGAGTTGTTGAGGAGTGAGAAGTGAAGAAGGAGACGGAAATGAGCGGATCGTTTCAAGATTTTGTGCTAAAAATACAGTGTTATAGCTTAACACGACAAAACAAAGCTGAAAACAAAATCAGTTTCCACAATTATCATTTAGCTACAGGATGTAAAATGATAAAATCAAGAAAGCAGCCACGTAAGCCAAACAATGGTCACCAATAAGTAGTATAAATTCACAGCAAGACTTAAATTCATCATCACCTGCATCCTTCTCCTTTCCCTCCGTCTACTCCTTATCCTCCCACTTATCCATTCAACACTAAATTACAACTTTTGTCATTGATAATTTATTTTGAATTTATAGTTTTACCTCACAGCCCCCGCCCTTAACCTTATCCACCTAATTCCCAACACCTACCTCCACCCATTCAACAATCAGCCCCACTCTAAGAAATCCCCTCATTCTAAGTTCTATAGAAGAAAGTTTCTTATCTCTCGAAGCTTTGGTCAATAAAATACAGTACCTGGATACGAGGTATTTAGCGATGGAGACCCAAGAAGAGGAGACGCTGCCACGGCCTGGTGAGTGATGATTGATGAGTGGTGGGTGGAATCTAAAAAAGAGAAAAACAAAATCAGTAGTTTATTACGCTGCCTAATATGAATCTACCTCCAACACGAACAAACCCAGTAACTTGGCTCTTAGTAAGTAAATATCAACTTTCTACTCTATCATTACTCAAAAAGAATAAAACATATCTACATAGGGTACAAAATTTTAAAATTTTATAATTTTTATACTTTAAAACTTGCCGAGTATAATGACCGTATTAAAAAAGGAGTAAACAAACAAAATAAGCAATACTTGTTAGAACACCTATTCAAACACATGATCAAATTTGCAAGGTATTCCGTCTTTAGTTTTGGGACTACATTGATGCAATTAATAGCAAAATTAGTCAACTACTTGCCCTTTCAATACCAATTAGTGATTCTGTCAGGATGTTAATGTCGATTCAAAATACCCTGGCAATTGGACTGCTACAGATAATGCTAGCACATTAATTCAGTGAACATCAAATAACAAAACTCACCCATAGGCCAATACGGAGTATTTCATGAAAGAATAATATATATCACCAGCCAATTAAAACAACCATATTATTGCATAATAATGAGTACGCCATTCATGCGTAGCTATGGTTATGTCGATCATATTGTGGCCATTTGGCAGATCATAGTCACAGGAAGAGGTTTAACTCGTACTATTATGTTGTATCAACAGAAAGAGGTTTAACTCGTAATCAAAACTAAAACTACATTGACCGTCTATTTCTTCACAATATAAGAAGAATATACAGTTTAGCCAAGTATTTTGATGTGTTAATTCATATTCAGGCCCCAATAAGAGTAATTTTTTAGCTCAGAGGAAATAAATTAGTTCGTAAACCATAATATATGCAGAGTAAATAGCTAAATCGTAAGGATATTACCCCTATGTTGACAAATATTCCACCAACAACCATTTTCGTGTACTCTGGCTCAGAATGTTGTCAAAGACTAATCTTGCGTTCACCTGTGATTAGACATTGTCACATGTTGCTTATGGACATCGGAAGACTGTACAAAAATGTGCAAAAGGGAAGTTTATAGAATAATCGAAACATGTCATACCTGAAGAGGAGAGACATGGCGCAGATTATGTAACTGTCCATAAGGCCTTGACTATCAAATCCAAAAAGATCATATATTCACCTTGCGGGCTCCTTAAGTCGTTCATACTGACCAACCTGCATAGATAAAAGGAATGAATTAGAAAGGTTAGAGCAAATACAATTTAAATCATTTGAAGAACCCGAGTGATGTAACTCTGATATCGTCAGTGTACCTCTTCAATCATCCCTACAACTTTAGGAAAGCAACAATGTCTTCATCTATTCCAGAATTTAAATTCTGTCATCTGCAAAGCCATGACACAGAATTACAACTTTGATATTGACCAAGGTGAAAATGTGAGATTATTAAACAAGTTGTTATGATGCCTTGAGATACAATTTACCTAATATCTGTGGGATTTGTATCCGTATACAACCCTTTAAATCGACAGGATTATAATGAAATTTAACTTATATGATTAATAGTCATAAACAAAATTGCATAAGACGAAGGGATTAAGAAATAACCTTTAGTCCTTGCGATAAAGGCCTAAGAACAAATACCAAAATAGGTATTCTCCTAATCAAACACCCTAGATGGAACAAGATATGCCTTGAGATTGCTAGAACTCTTGAGAAACCGTTTTCTCTCTTTTTGTGAATTATGTGATGGTGGAGGCTCAACTTGTGATTAGGGTTCATTAAGATCATAAAATATGGAAACCAATTCCTTTATATATTCCCCTATCACAAGGTATCCTAGTGTAATTAGGAAAGGTATTTTCTTTCCTAAAAACCCTCCATATGGCCGAAATTTTAGAGTATTATAATACTTTATTTTCGGTTCATATTTAGCTATTAATATATTGCCATTAATATCCGTATATTATTAATTATAAATATCCGTATATTTACAATTTTACTAATTCAACATATCAGTTTATATTTAATTTAGCTTGCAATATATATGACAATTCAATATAACCTTTTATATTTAATCGCGAATTACTGTTAATTCGGCTAAACAACATTATTTAATCTGTATTAAATAATTTTTTATCATCACATTGACTAACCGTTTAGTCAAAAACACTGACTAACCTTTTAGTCATATTATAAGGCATCAATCTAATTATTTTCTCAAATAATCATATCTCTCGAACACATCCAATAGGTGTGACTTTTAGGGACCAGTTGATTACCGCCATCAGTATGACAATAACGTCAAACTTATCTAGCAAGCCACCCGTTATTGATAAACGTTAATCAACTGATTATTATACGAAGTATACCCTGTGAACCTACAGAGATTTATTTATGTTATTGCACTAACTGTGGAGGACACTGGCTCCAACAATCTCCCACTTGTCCGTACAAGTGTATGTGCGATAACCAATTCTCATATCCTATATAAATTTCTCCCACTCAATGTAAACCAATTTGCAAAGTTCGTATTTACAAAGGTCGTAGTTTACAAGTGATCTGTATCAAGAGTGGTTTTCCCGACTAGAGAGTAACTCAACTGATAAACGAATCTGTATTCGAGCATGGCCATGCATTTCAGTTACAACTCCTCGAGTGGCCCTGAGAAATGATATAACCTGATAAAGGTTGGATATTTTCTTCAACTCGAAACTTGCAGAAATAAGCGTAGTATGAAATGACCCAGTAAAAATCTACTTAGCCTCCTGTTACGGTCGACCATGAGAGAGAAACCAAAGTCATCCAAAAACTGCCTTAATCTCAAGAGACAGTCGATAGTCAAAAGAATCGACTCTAGGAACACTATGGATGTCCTAGCCACGACCTGGCACAAGTGTTCCGTAACATCTAGGATTCCATAACATCGTCACAAAACTGTCCTGCGAGGTATCAGTATATCCCGCATATGTGATCAATCAGTCAACTGTTTGACTTATGGCTCGTTGAACCCACCATCAATCGACGTCACAATATAATCACCAGAGTTATCAGCTCATGTAGGTGATTACGGACCAAAACATATATAAAGTAATTCAGTTCACTTTGTGGTGTTCAATGTTGTCTGTACAACCCACATGAACAACAATATATCAAACAAAACGATGATTTTATTAATAGTTTTATGAAAAGATACAGATGTCTAATCCATAAAAAACAACTAATACAACTCAGGAACACGTTTGATTCCCATGGAAATAACGTGCCCTACATGCTTATCATATCTTAGAGGTTTAGTGAAAGGATCTGCAACGTTATTATCCGTGGCAATCTTATCTATCACTATCTCCCTTTGCTCCACATAATCTCGTATCATGTGAGTCTTCCTTTGTACATGCCTTGACTTGTTGCTGGACTTGGGCTCCTTAGCCTGGAAGATGGCACCACTATTATCACAATAGATGGTGATCGGATCATTCGAACTAGGAACTACAGTTAGTCCTTGTAAGAACTGACGCATCCATATAGCTTCCTTCGCAACTTCTGAAGCAGCATAGTACTCGGATTCAGTCGTAGAATCTGCTATAACGTTTTGTTTGGAGCTTTTCCAGCTGATCGCAGCGCCATTAAGAGTAAAAACGAATCCAGACTGAGATTTCGAGTCATCTCGATCCGTTTGGAAGCTAGCATCTGCGTAACCGGTTGCGCATAGCTCAGTGTCACCTCCATAAGTCAATACCCAATCCTTAGTCCTCCGTAGGTACTTAAGGATATTCTTTACAGCTATCCAGTGTGTTTCACCTGGATTGCCTTGGTAACGACTCGTCATACTCAATGCATATGCCACGTCTGGACGTGTGCATATCATGGCATACATGATCGATCCTATAGCAGAAGCATAAGGAACCCGACTCATGCGCTCGACCTCTTCCGATGTCTTAGGTGCCTGAGCTTTACTCAGCTGCATCCCAGAAACCATAGGAAGGTTCCCCTTCTTGGAGTTGGTCATGCTGAATCTCTCAAGAATCTTATCTATATAAGACTCTTGACTTAGGGATAACATCCGTCGTGATCTATCTCTGTAGATACGGATCCCCAAAATTCTTTGTGCCTCGCCCAGATCTTTCATCTGGAAATGGTTCTTTAACAAAACTTTCACCGAAGTTAAGAGAGGTATGTCATTCCCAATCAAGAGTATGTCATCTACATACAATATCAGGAAGACTATCTTGCTCCCACTCGACTTGATATATAGACATGGTTCCTCGACCGATCGAGTGAAGCCATTCTCTTTTATCACTTGGTCGAAACGATGATTCCAACTCCGAGATGCCTGCTTAAGTCCATAGATGGAACGCTTAAGCTTGCATACTTTCTTAGGATTTTTAAGGATCAATGAAACCTTCGGGTTGTACCATGTACAACTCCTCCTCCAAATAACCGTTTAAGAAGGCGGTTTTCACATCCATTTGCCAAATTTCATAGTCATGAAAAGCGGCAATCGCTAAGATTATCCGAATGGAACGCAGCATGACTACGGGTGCAAAAATCTCATCATAGTGCAAACCGTGCACTTGAGTGAAACCCTTTGCCACTAGTCGTGCCTTGTATGTATCTGGTTGTCCTTCTACAGAATGTTTTATCTTAATAAAGCCATTTGCACTGAAGAGGCCGAGCCTTATCAGGTAAGTCAACCAGATCCCATACGTTATTCTCATACATAGAGTCCATCTCGGATTGCATGGCTTCAAGCCATGCTTTGAGTCGGAACAGGTCATGCAACCTTTATAGGTAGCGGGGTTCGTTTCTCTCTAGGAGTAAAACGTCATCTCTCTCATTCCCTTCGACCATACCAATGTATCTGTCTGGAGGAATAGAGTGTCTACCCGACCTTCTAGGTTCCAAAGGAATATTAACCGCAGCCGACGATGGAAGGAACAGTTTCCTCCATTGGTTGCTCGGTTGTTGGTTCTTGAATCTCCGACAGATCGAAGGTTCCATTACTTGTCCTATTCTCGAGAAATTCTTTCTCTAAGAACGTCGCACTAGCCGCAACAAAAACTCGATGTTCGGTAGGCGAGTAAAAGTAATGACCAAACATCCCTTTTGGATAACCAATAAAGTATGTCTTGACCGATCGTGGGCCGAGCTTATCGTCAGGTCTCCACTTGACATAAGCCTCGCAGCCCCAAACCCGAATAAAGGACAAGTTAGGGACCGTTCCCTTCCATAGTTCATATGGTTTTTCTACAGCTTAGCGACTTTCGGTTCAGTATTAAGAGCTGCAAAAGAGCGTATCCCCATAATGAATCAGGACAACCGTGTTGACTCATCATGGATCGAACCATATCTAGTAATGTTCGATTTCTCCGTTCGGACACACCATTCAACTGTGGCGTTCCAGGTGGAGTTAACTGTAGTACTATACCACAGCCTTTAAGGTGTTGATCAAACTCATTCGAAAGATATTCGCCACCACGATCCGAACGTAGTGCTTTAATCTTTCTATCCAGCTGGTTCTCAACCTTATTCTGGAATTCCTTGAAACTTTTCCAAGGACTCACTTTTATGCTTCATTAAGTAGACCATTATTCCATATCTACTTCAATCGTCCGTGAAAGTGATAAAATATCTATAGCCATCTCTAGCGTTGATTGACATAGGTCCACCCACATCTGTATGTATGAGTCCTAATAGGTCAGCAGCGCGCATTCCAACACCTTTGAAGGAAATTCGAGTCATTTTGCCTATGAGACATGATTCACACGTGCCAAATGATTCATAATCAAATGGAGAGATAGTCCCATTATCAATGAGCTTCTTCACGCGTTTCTCATTTATGTGTCCCATACGACAATGCCATAAATAGGTTTGATCTTTGTCACCAACCTTTGCTTTCTTACTATTCATATGCATAACATCTGTGATTTGATCTAAAACATAAATTCCGTTTATGGAAACTGCTTTGCCATAAATCATTTCGTTTAACGAGAAAATACAGCTATTATCCCTTATTACAAAACAAAAACCGTCTCTAACAAGTACGGAAACAGAAATAATGTTTTTAGATAAACTGGGTACATAGTAGCAGTTATTCAGCAATAACTCAAATCCACTTGGGAGCTGGATCACATATGTCCCCACTGAAACGGCAGCAACTTTAGCTCCATTCCCCACTCGCAGGTCCACATCACCCTTTGCGAGAGTTTTGATGTTTCTTAGACCCTGCAAATGATTACACAGATGAGAACCACAGCCAGTATCTAATACCCAAGTTCCGAAACTTGCATGGTTAATCTCAATCATATGAATAAAAGAAGGAGAAGACATACCAACAGGAGCAACACGGCCTGCTTTGATGTCCTCACGGTACACGGGGCAGTTCCTCCTCCAATGCCCAATCTTGTGGCAATGGTGGCACTCCACGCTACCTTCATCACTCTTTGTCTTGCCTTGTGAGCTACCGCTAGACTCACCAGACCCACTCTTAATATGTCCCGACTTTTTGAACTTCGGCTTTCCTACCGTTAGGTTAGCCTGTGCCTTGCCCTTACCCTTGCCCTTGTTTGCAATCATGAGAACGTCTTGTTTCACGCTCCCACTCAATTTCAGATCACTCTCGGTCTGAACAAGAAGTGAGTGTAGCTGATGAAGACTCTTATTCATGTCATTCATGTAGTAATTGGCCCTAAAAAAGGGCATACCCATCATGAAGTGAATGAAGAATGCGATCAATAATAATCTTCTCATCTATTTTGCAACCAAGTGCCTCCAGTTTCTCGACATTCTCAATCATATTGAGAATGTGTGGGCTAACAGCTTGCCCCGTCTGGAGTTTTGCTTCAAAGAAGCGACAGGTATGCTCATAGCTAACGATCCTCGGAGCTTTCGAGAACTCGTTAGAGAGCGTGGTGAAAATCTTATTCGCACCATGGGCAATGAATCGTCTTTGCAAATTTGATTCCATTGAAAAGATGAGTACGTTCTTTATCGCACCCGCCTCCATTACGAAATCTCTATAAGCAAATTGATCATTGGTACTCGCATTTGGGCCTGGGTCGACCGGTAGTGGCTCAGTCAAGTACTTGAGCTTACCGTCAGCAATGGCAGCATTCCGTAATGCCGCCTCCCAATCTGCGAAGTTGGACCCGTTATTCTTCAGTCGTGTAGACTGATTCATATTGTCCATGAAGATCTTAAGCCAGGTCTCACGTCCGAGCGTGGCACTTGGCATTGGGTCATCAGCATGGCCAGCCATATGTTATAGCAGTTGTATATAACGAGTTTGAAAACTGAAAGTAAAACAAAATATGATAAGTATTCAACGTTTTAATTTAAGTCGAATGCAAAAACTGTTTTAATGCGTGACTATGCATTTATACAATTGACCTCCCTCAAGAATTATATAAATGATCCCGAGACTCAATTTCTGTAAATTGATAAGCCAACCTCTTGGCTAATTCTACCTTTAGAATTCTCGGTCGATAAATTTCTGTAAATTCTATCTTTTAGTCCATTATAATCCCGAGATATTACTCGGACTACAATGTTGAGGTAAAATAGGTCAACACTCCCTACTTACCCAACGTAGAAGGGGTCATATTATGACTTCCGACGAAGAAGGGGTTCATAGTAGCTTTTCCTATAAAGACTAGTCTCAATTTTATTTATAGGGGAAGGTCCCATTATCTTAACTTTAATTCATTTAAGTGAACGAATGTCTAGCAACTCGATAATGATTTAAACTAAGGTGATGGCCCTAAAGACGAGTGAATCATTTTTTCATGATACAAACATTCAATCTATATGAATCATTTTTCATGCAATCTTAGGTGGTTTGGTTTAGGCGGAATATGATGCAATTTATTCTAGCATGTGAATAAGCAACGAGAAAAAATAAAAAAACGCAAAATAAAGCACCTAGTGTGGCCTAACTACCAAAATGAACAAAATACAAGTTGGAATCCTCCTTGGACCCGAGTCTTGATGTTCCATTGTCTTTGTAGCGGGAGTGAGCTATCCGATCTCCGTCTCGAATCTTCTCAAAATACATTTAAAATTACAGATGTAAACCTATTTACATTCTAATTAAAAATAATAATGAAAATTAAAATTACAAAGCGGAGATACGAGATTTCATAATACATCCAAGACTATGTTTCCTTCATTACGAAAACATAATCTACTAAGGCCACACTAGTAAATTACAACCGATTGTACAAAATTGCGTAAAATAAACCATTCAAGCGTCATTCAACATAATAAAAGCATCAACTAAAAAATTAATCAAACAATGCAAAATTGATTAATTATCCAAACCACCATTCTAATCACGTGATAATTCCGTAATTAATCACGAGATATCATTCAAATCCAAGGAAAATTCATAATTAATATGAATTACAACGATATTATTTTAAACCGCTTTAAAATAATATGGTATCAATGTGAACCGCTTCACAAAAAAAAAATTCCCGGTACGGTTACTGTTCACCGTCAGGAAAAACGAAAAAAAATTTTTTTTTTTTTATTTATTTATTTTTTTTTTTTAAATAACTGTCACGGTTTTTTAGAAAAACCGGAAAAAAAACACAAAAAAAAAACGAAAAACAGCACTGCAGGCCGAGAAAAAGACGAAATTTTTTTTTTTTTTTTTTTTTTTTAATATGTACAGCAGCCGAAACAGTGGCAAAAAAAAAAAATTGAACGGATGAAAAATCGATTTTGCTTATATTAACTAGATCGGTACAAACTAGCAATATCTAATCATTATTAAACATTGATACCGAAAATATGAAGCACAAATTGATGTTCATCAACAATCAAACCAAATCCATTCACGTTTTAATTCAATCAGTATTGAATCCAAAACATCTACAAATTCTCATATTATCATCTTAACCTATTAAAATAATAATACAAGAATCGAATGGAACAACAAAAAAATCACACGGCCCAAAAAAAAATTTGCACCGAAATTTTTTTTTTTTTTTTTTTTTTTATTAAAATTTATACAATTCAAATTTTTATGAAAATCATATAAAAAATTTCATAGCCCTAAGGCTCTGATACCACTTGTGGGATTTGTATCCGTATACAACCCTTTAAATCGACAGGATTATAATGAAATTTAACTTATATGATTAATAGTCATAAACAAAATTGCATAAGACGAAGGGATTAAGAAATAACCTTTAGTCCTTGCGATAAAGGCCTAAGAACAAATACCAAAATAGGTATTCTCCTAATCAAAACACCCTAGATGGAACAAGATATGCCTTGAGATTGCTAGAACTCTTGAGAAACCGTTTTCTCTCTTTTTGTGAATTATGTGATGGTGGAGGCTCAACTTGTGATTAGGGTTCATCAAGATCATAAAATAGGGAAACCAATTCCTTTATATATTCCCCTATCACAAGGTATCCTAGTGTAATTAGGAAAGGTATTTTCTTTCCTAAAAACCCTCCATATGGCCGAAATTTTAGAGTATTATAATACTTTATTTTCGGTTCATATTTAGCTATTAATATATTGCAATTAATATCCGTATATTATTAATTATAAATATCCGTATATTTACAATTTTACTAATTCAACATATCAGTTTATATTTAATTTAGCTTGCAATATATATGACAATTAAATATAACCTTTTATATTTAATCGCGAATTACTGTTAATTCGGCTAAACAACATTATTTAATCTGTATTAAATAATTTTTATCATCACATTGACTAACCGTTTAGTCTAAAACACTGACTAACCTTTTAGTCAAATTATAAGGCATCAATATAATTATTTTCTCAAATAATCATATCTCTCGAACACATCCAATAGGTGTGACTTTTAGGGACCAGTTGATTACCGCCATCAGTATGACAATAACGTCAAACTTATCTAGCAAGTCAACCGTTATTGATAAACGTTAATCAACTGATTATTATACGAAGTATACCCTGTGAACCTACAGAGATTTATTTATGTTATTGCACTAACTGTGGAGGACACTGGCTCCAACAATATCAACATTCAACATCAAGAGTTAAGAAAGTTATTCCAAAAAAAGATACAGTCTTTTAAATATAGCAAAACATGAAACAAAAGATCCGCATACAGATATGGAGCCGAACAGAAATAACATTTAAGCATGTCTAAAATCTTGCCTACCTCATTATCCAATAACAAAATACAGCTAACTAACCAAAGAGGGTTAAAGACCAAACCCAATTGCAATAAAACCTTATTAAGTTAATTTTATTGACAGTTTATTAAACTTAAAATAGTATAGTGACCTGCAAGGACACGATATCATAAATACCAATTACAACCTAACGGCGTAATTTTCCATTACTCAATTACTCTCTTGAAATTGTTGCCTCCACCAGTTCCAAACATCGTCAAAAACATCTATGGTTTGGCTGTTTAAATACATGAGTGCTACAAAATGTAAGAAACCAACCTTTTGCGTCGAAACCAGGAATCCAGGATCACCTTAATTAGACATGTTTCTCGCATTTGTTCTACGTTCCGTCTAGCTGACAATACCTTCCCACTGACCATTGTGTCATCCTACTTCAATGAATACTGAAATACAAGATTAGCTAAATATATTGACCAGAGAAACAAAGCAGTTGCTAGTTTCACATATATCCTAATGGCTAACTATGGGAAAAACTATAGGGATTTGTGATCATACCAAGAAAGTAAGAAACTATCAAGAAGCCTAATTTATATTTCTCTAAGAATTAATCGTCAAATGATTAGTTGAAATAATTATAAAAAATAACCAAAAAAGGCTGATGAAAATGTATGTAAATAAGATGAATAGGAGGGAAGAAAGTGACAGTACAAATGAGAGCTGAAATGGAATGAATAGGAAGAGACGAGGAAAGATAAATAGGAAATGAGAATTGGAGAGGGACTATTGCTTTGATTAATATGACTTGTTATATAATGTTGGACGACCTTACCTCTCCTGCTACGTCAACCAATGAGCCAGAAAGGAACAGTACCAGAACATCATACAATTTATATTATCTAAGGACATTCCATTTCCACATCATTTGAGCAGAAATCCTTAAAAGTAAAGAAAATGCATTAAATAAGAAATAATAAAATGACTAATCATGAGAAATGTGAACGAATAACAATACAACCTTGTGGCTCTTGTTCCCATGGCCCAGGGGATGAAAATTATTTAATGACTATGGTCACATGGCCGAGATGAGTATAATAACGTATGTACATTGCAATATTTCTCAAGATGGGTATCACTCAGATGACCGTGAAATTCAACATATACAAAGCAAACTCAACTTCAAACTCATTCAAAACACCAGCTAAGAAAGTATCAGCATGATAAAGACGTACAAAAACTTGAATTAAGGTGATTACCAAAGGGTTGAGTGAAGAGATCCAGCTTGAATTCGTTCACAAACTGCACAAATCTTTACTGCTAATCTTCTAACTTCTCACTTTCCTTTGATTTCACCTACAATAATCCTCGAATTTTATAAATAATTGCTAGAAATCTAATCAGAAAACACCAAATATAATAATCACCAAACCTAACCTAAAAATCCAAAGTATTTCCTATATAATACACGACTACCTAAATCAAAGCGATGGTGGTGATTTAACACGTGCGATCCCCCAATTTTGTAATTGCTACGTACAGTCCCCCTAAATTGTAATGTGATCAGTCAAGAACTAACTTCGCCTAAAAATGCAAACAAGCCCTTATATAATCATACACATAGTCTTTAGTAGACTAAGGCATTGCGCTTATATGACTCCAAAAACACTAAGCACCAAAAACTACGCACTAATATGGCTCCGTCTCATACCAAAGAAGTGTAGACTTTTAAATGAATTGCTATAATTAAACAATTCACAATCAAAGCTCTACCTTAATATCTAAACATAGGTAACTGAGACGACTATAATACCTCACTGCTGCCAACGGTCTTCATTCCTATACGTAAACTGTCATATATCCTCTGTATACAACCTTGTCTCTACCTAGTCTCTCCAACATGATCATCGCCGATCTCTACCTTCTTCTATGAGTGTTATTTTTATTATCATATCATAGAATATATTTAGTGAGAAAATATGCGTAAGAGAAGAATATAATAAAAGGAGAAGAAGAACAAAAGGAAACAAAAAAGCATGAGAATGGAATGAAGAGTGGATAAGTAAGGGATTGATATGAAACCCCAATCAATTGAGCAGTATCACAAATCGAACATTAATCAGGATAAAAATGATCGATTGTAATTCGTGCCAAACTAACACCGTAATTTATACTGCACATGCGATGAAATTGACCAAAAGCAAACAAGAAAAAAGGCAAAAATTCTCATATCTAAGCTCAAGGTCTCATTCCATCATCATGGACGCGATGAAAACTGCAATATTTAGCACCATAAAATTCAACAGGGCGCAAGAGGAAAAGCGAAAGACGACAATGTAAATAACAATCCTAGAAAACAAAGCTCAAAATTTAAAAAAAAAACGAGAAGGGCGCATGAGAGGCAATTAGGGTGAGAAACAACACCTCTAAATCTGAGCTCAAGGTCTCGCTCCTTCATGAACGCGCGAAAGCTGCAATGTTTATCACCATAAAATTCAACAGGGCACAAGATGAAAGACGGAAGGCGATAATGAAAATAACAAACCCAGAAAAAACAATTCAAAATTTGTAAGAGCAAAAAGAAGGAAAGAAACGATATGGAAATACGTAAAAGAATAACACAAAGCAGTATGCAGAACGATAAATAAGATATATGAGCACACAAACCCATTAAACAACAAAATACTAAACAAAACAATGAAAATGAAAGAAAAAAGCCGCCAATGGAAATAACAAACTCAATCAAACCTTGCCAAATAATAGATCAGTAAGTAATTAAGTGAATAAAACAAGTACATGTGCTTTGGCGACGCCAATGTGATCGTCAACCTTAAAGCGTTGTCGAGCTTAAGGCATTGTTCCTATATTTTTCATCGCTGAAAGTTGTCGTGTTTAGGTTTATATTAAATATTAAATTCAACAGGGCGCAAGGGGAAATAAGAAAAGCGATAATGGAAATATACACAGTTCAAGTAGCAGCGATAATCAAGGTATCGGAGACGAGAATCCAGAAATATGAAGATCAAAACACCAAACAAAAAAAAACCAATTTCAAACACCAAGCAAAAAAAAACCCGAAAACAGAGATAAAAAATAGAAAGACACTAATGGGAAATGACAAACCCCATCAAAACTCGCACATTAAATCAGTAGTAATGAAGCACAAGTATTAAAATAGCACAATACTAACAGTGATAATAATAATAAATATATATATAATCAAAGCAATAACGGAAAATTCACATGGTACCCTTGAGGTTTGACAATTTGCACGATATGCCCAATTTTTTTATCCGAAAAAGTTTAAGAGGCCATAACTCGTGTTTACGAACTCAGAAAGTGATGATATTTTTTTTCAAATCGATCATCTTTCCGAGAACTACGATTTGAAAAAAAAAATTGTCGTATTCGGATATCGTGGCTAGGAGTTTTTGTAATTCAAAGTTTCTTTTATCGAAAAAACTTTGAATGGCCATATCTCTTGGTCACGAGTTCCAAATTCGATAATATTTTTTTCCAATTCGTAGTTCTCGAAAAGATGTTCGATTTGAAAAAAAATTGTCACATTCTGAGCTCGTAAACACGAGTTATGGCCTCTTAAATATTTTCGGATGTAAAAATTGGGCATATTGTGCAAAACGTCAAACCTCAAGGGTACCGCGTGAATTTTCCGAAGCAATAATAATAAGAAATTCATTGTATAAGCAACAAAAATGAGGAAGACCGGTTTACCTGCTTGTTCCCTCCATCGCCATCAGAAGCAGCGGCCAAATGAAGGGCTGATGAATAAGGGGATGGAATGCGTGATATTGAGACGGAATGCATGATATCAGTAATAACAATAGCAATAATATCAAAAACAGTGAATATCAACAACAATGACAAAAAAAACAGTGAATATCAACAACAATGACAAAAAAACAGTGAATATCAACAACAATGACTCACGCCTCTTGTTAAACCTGGTGGTGGTGTTCGTCCCATTGCTGTTGGTACTGTCTGGAGACGTCTTGTTTCTAAGGTAGGTGCTTGTTTGGTTGGTCCTTCTTTGTGTTCTTATTTTGATGGTCTTCAGTTTGGGGTTGGGGTGTCCGGTGGAGGAGAGGCTGTCTTGCATGCCTTGAATCGGTTCATTGGGCTCGTGGTGGGGATGTGGGGCTTTCTATGTTGCTGGTTGATTTCCAGAATGCTTTCAACCTTGTTGATCGTGTAACCATGCTTCTGGAGGTTCGCCGTCGTTGCCCGATTCTTTCCCGTTGGGTGGAGTTCTGTTACTCTAGTCATGCCCGTCTTTATTATGGGGAACATTGTTTGTGGTTTTGTCAGGGAGTCCAGCAGGGTGATTATTTGGGACCCTTACTTTTCGCTTTGGTTTTGCATCCCTTGGTGTGCAAGATACGGGATTCTTTTGATTTTAGGTTGCAAGCTTGGTACTTGGATGATGGCACCATTGTTGGGGATACTTTGGAGGTGGGGAAGGTTTTGGATTTGATTTTGGCAGATGGTCCTCAGTTTGGTCTCCATCTTAATGTCGCTAAGACTGAGGTTTTTTGGCCTACTGAGGATCCCCGGAGTCGACTTCCTGGTGTTTTTCCCCCTTCTATTGCTCGGCCTTTGCGTGGTGTCTCTGTGTTGGGTGGGCCTGTTAGTACTTGCCCTAGTTTTGGCAGTGAGCTTGTGGCGAAGAGACTGACTAAGACCATCGAGCTTATGGATTTGGTTGCTAGGATTGAGGACCCGCAATGTGAGTTGCTTCTGCTTCGAGCTTGTACTGGTATTTCTAAGCTCTACTTTACCCTCCGTACTTGTTCCCCGGGGATCTTTGGGTCTGTCCATCTTCGTTTTGATGCAGCACTTCGTTCTAGCTTGGAACGTATTGTCACCGCGTCTGGGCCTGGTTTTGGGGATTGGCAGTGGCGCCTTGCTACTTTCCCTTTTCATCTTGGTGGGCTCGGTGTTTATGCTGCCGGGGATGTTTTGCACTATGCTTTTTTGGCGTCCCGTTTGCAGTCTGCTGATTTGCAGGCTAAGCTTTTACGGCCTTCTGGTATTGTGGATGCTGGTCCTACTTTCGATGATGCCTTGCGGGTGTTCTCTGAGACTACAGGTTCTGCCTTTTTACGTGATCCTAGTGAAATCGCTGCCCCTAAACTTATGAAGAAACTGGTAGATATATATTTTGCGAGGATTGCTGCTACTGCGGAATCTGTTTTCTCTTTGACACCGCGCTAGCTTGCGTTATGGAAGTCTCAGCAGGGTGCCCACTCCTCTTATTGGTTGTGTGCGGTCCCTATCTCTGGGTTGGGTCAGACTATGAACGGTAGGACTTACCGTAGTGTGCTTGGGTATCGACTGGGTATTCTGTTATTCGGGGTATCTAGGCCTTGTCCTGCCTGTTCTCGGGTTTTTGCTGATGATATTTTTGGGGACCACGCTGTTTCTTGTACTGGTACTGTGGGGGTTAAGCATCGGCATAACCTCGTTCGTGACACCTTATTTGACATATGCTATAGGGCTGGTATTTCTACTGGCAAGGAGGTTGATATCGGTTTGGTTGACGGGCATGGCGGGTCTCTTCGTCCTGCGGATTTGCTACTTTATTCGTGGGACAGAGGGCGTGATGTGTGTGTTGATTTGACAGGGTCTTCCCCCTTGACTCAGACTGGGATGTTCGATTTTGTGCCAGGACAGGTTGTCGCTGATGCTGCTCAGCGCAAATGTGCTAAGTATGGAGATTTATGCGCGGCTGCTAGCTATGGTTTCCTACCCTTATCTTTCTCTTCGCTTGGATAGCTGGGCTCGGATGCTGTTGACTTGCTCAAGCGGATCCAGAAATTCTCGGTATCTCAGGATGCTGGGGCTCGGGTGGCCGCTTATATCTTTACTAGGCTTAGTTTTGCTATAGCTAAGGGGGTGGGGGCCCAGATTGTCTCTCGGCTCCCCACCAACTTCTTGTAAACTTTATATTTTATTTTAATGAAAGCTGCGCGCATCTTATAATAAAAATAATAATAATAATAATAATAATAATAATAATAATAATAATAATAATAATAATAATAATAATAATAATAATAATAATAATAATAATAATAATAATAATAATAATAACAATCAATAATAATAATAATAATAATAATAATAATAATAATAATAATAATAATAATAATAATAATAATAATAATAATAATAATAATAATAATAATAATAATAATAATAGCAACAATACCAATTCTCGAATGCGTGATATTGAGACGCTATTAGGACGGTGGTTTGGTGGATGAGGCGAAAGAGAACTGAGCAATTACTAATTGGTGACTGAAGAGGCAGATGGAGAGGTCGATGAGTTGTTGAGGAGGGAGAAGTGAAGAAGGATACGAAAATGAGCACACACCAAATACCTAAAGGAGTGAGTAAGAGGGATAGACTGAAGGCAGAGATTGAAAGTGGGAAATGAAGGGTTGGATTAGCCTCAGAAAGACATTGTTGTTAAGCTACAGTAGGAAGGTTTGTTTCTTTTTAATAGGGTATAGAACTGTTTGCTATTACTTTAGGAACACAAATCTTAAACCCACGAAATTGTTACTATAAAAGACGAACCTGTGGATTCGATACCTTACTTACCGCTGACTATTAGTTAATAGTGAATTAGGATTACTTTGATTAAGGTGACGCGACTTTACCCTTATCAAATTTGGCGCCATTGCCGGGGAGGCAACAGTTTTCTGTTTGTTTCTACATAGTTTGTCTTTTTCTTCGTCTCAGGCAACCTAAGTTCCTTGAGACCGTTCTTATCCTTTTCTTTAGTGTTCGTTTATGCCCGGGTGTTCCAGGTCCGATCTCGTACCCTACGATTCCAAATTTGTCACAGTTTACGCCGAATTTGTCGCACAAAACCCATCCTTAGAAGAGGATATACATATTTCTGCCGCCACTACAACCATGCCTACTTTAGCCAGCCACTCGGAGCCTACCGTTGTATCAATTCCAAAGGGATTCAAACTCCTTACTACGGGTAATGGAACCTTTGAGATTCGTCCATCTTATATCTCTTTGGTGGAGCGAAACATGTTTGGAAGAAGCCCCACTGAGGATCCTGCGAAGCATATGGAGAAATTCACCAACTATTATTGCTCTATTCCTTTAACGGGTGGGGTAACGCAAGATCAAATCAAGTTGGTGTTATTCCCCTTTTCGCTACGAGACGGGGCAGAAGATTGGTTGGGTGAGTTAGATGTGGATGCACTTGACATCACTGATTGGAATTATCTGGCTCTTGCATTCTACAAAAGATATTTTCCGCAACAGAAAACCAACGCCATCCGAATTCAAATTACAAGCTTCAAACAATGTCCCACTGAGAACTTTAATGAGGCATGGGTTCTCTTCAAGAAGCTTGTCAAATCCGTTCCACATCATGGTTTTGATACTTGGTTCCTATGCAACCAGTTTTACAATGGGTTATATGATGATCAGAGAGCATTGCTAGATTCTGCTGCCAATGGAAGATTCCAAAATAACACTACCGATGCTAATGCTTGGAAGTTTATTGATGAGATAGTTACTCACACTGCTGAGTATGGCAATCCCATGGGTAATGCGAGATGCGGAAGTTCGGACACTGTCGTTGCAGCTCAGTTGGAGGCATTAACTTCTAAAATTGCCGAATTACAAACTTCCAAATCTCTGGAAAAATAAACAAACGGTCCATGCCATGATTCAACAAGAGTCAACCTGTAAAAGATGTGGTATCATGGGGCATAATGCGGTAGAGTGTATGAGTACAATTGAACAAATACTTGCTTTTCAATCCTTTAAGCAAGGTACACCGTACTCTAACTTTTATAATGAAAGGACGAGAGAGCATCCAAATTTCTCCTACCAAAGTCAGAATGTTCTTAATCCTACCCCGCCGCCACCTCAGCAACAAGGTTCCTCTTATGTGATTCCTTAAAATCGCAATTCTCAAGGCAATTACAACCGTCCAAATCAAGGAGGCCAAAACTTTCAACAAGCTCCACCTCCACCACCTCCAAGTAATGATATGGCGGAATTAAAAGCCATGTTGCAGCAAAGTCTCAAGATACAACAAAAGCAAGATGCTCAGATCTCTCAATTGCTCTCACATAACAAGATAGTGGATATTCAAATTTCTCAATTGGCAATTCAAAATCCACACAGACAATCGAGAAGTCTTCCCCCTAAGGGATACCCTCCACATGAACAAGTCAATGCTATTACTTTGAGGAGTGCGACCCATTACAAAGGCTCGACGATGCCCATCGACGATATTAGTGCACCTTACATGCATCCGAGAGGGTTGGGAAATCCATAAATGAATAGGGGTGAGAACGATGAAAGTTTGGAAGTTCCTCGTCAAAATTCGAAAAACAACGAAAAAGTGCCTGAAAAGAAGGATGCTCGATCAAGCAACATCCTTTTTCTCGATCAAGCAACCTTTGAAAAATCCGAAAAATCTGCTCGAGGAGTTTCTGAAAGTTCATGTTTTGACAAACTCGATCGAGCAGCTCCTTTACTCGATCGAGCAACCCCTAATCAGACTGATGAGTCCTCTATTTCATCTACAAAAATAAAAGAAGCCGAGCCAATCGCCATTACACTTCCTTTTCCTCACCGCCAACATAAATCCAAGCTCGATAAACAGTTTGGAAGGTTTATAGAAGTAGTCAAGAATTTGCAAGTGAGTGTACCATTTACTGAGTTGATCACTCAAGTGTCGGCTTATGCAAAATTTATGAAGGACATATTGACAAGGAAGCGGTCCTTTAACGAAGTGGAGACGGTTCCATTTGCTGAGGAATGCATTGCTGTGTTACAATCCCGATCACCACCTAAGCTAAAGGATCCAGGGAGTTTTTCTATTCCTTGTAATATAGGATGTTTAGCTATTGATAAAGCCCTATGTGATTTAGGAGGTATTGTTAGTGTGATGCCATTTTCTATATGTAAAAAGCTAAATATGGGTCAACTTAATGTTACAACCATGACCTTACAAATGGCCGACCTTTCTATTAAACACCCTTTGAGAATTTTAGAAGATGTACCGGTTAATGTAGGAAAATTTTTCATACCAGTTGACTTCGTCGTATTAGATATGGCTTAGGACACCCAAATTCCTATCATCTTAGGACGACTATTCCTCCATACTGCGGGGGCGGTTATAGATGTTAAGAATGGGAGACTTACACTAACAGTGGGGCATGACACTATTACTTTCAACTTAGAGAATGCAATTAAACACCCCCTGCTAGAAGAGACATTTCATATGGTCGATATTGTGGATTTGACTGTTGATGACTGTCTCTCTTTGTGTTTGAATAGGGATCCTCTGGAGATCGCCTTAATTTCCAGCACTGCTGAAGCTGGAAGCTCACGGAGTAAGGAAGTAGCTGAGATGGAAAACCTGCTGACAGGAGAGGAATGCAAGTTACAAAAGTTGTATAGCTTAGGTAATCTCCCTAAGGTTACAGAGGTAACGAAACCTGAACTTGAATCCGACTGATGAGCAGTAGTGACAGCTGGTCACTACGCCCCCCATTTTGCAGCTGGTTTGGGGAAGGCTATGTCTATACAGCTGGTATTATCTATCATTGTACTTTCTTTTATTGTATTTTCTTTTAGTTATTTCTCACTTCCCTTTGTTAGTTGTGTCCTTTAGGTAGTTGTTGTTGGTTGTTGTATGATTGATGTGATGTTAGCGTCACACTGAGGACACTGTGACATTTAGGTTTGGGGGAGAGTCTTTATTTATGTTGTTTGTTTATTTCCGTTGTGTGAAAGAAAAAAAACCATCAAAATTGAAAAATTTACAAAATCCAAAAACATGTTATTTTATTAGGTCGAGTCTTGGTGAAATTGAATGACAATGATGATAATTTGCATTGTTTCTGCATTTGAATCCCAAATAAGTTGTCCAAATACATTGTTTTGACTTACTACTTTTGAAAACAAAGCTCATAGAACTAGTCTTGACCGTTTTTGACATACCTTATGCTAATTAGATTTAGCCAATTTTAGTTGGTAAACCACTTAAAATTCTGAGGTCTATAGAGCTTCTTAGGCCAGGAACATCAATAAACTGGTCTCATTGTCTTTAGGCTTGAGTGTGGTACTCCTTGTGGAATATGTAACATCAAACTGCATAAGTGTGACATTAGTTTCTTCATACTTTTACGCATTCTTTTGATAAAGTATATAAGGAAAGACGGTTCTTTTTGTTCAAATGCGCCTTACATAGCCAAAAACACTTGATTTTATACCCTTATTATTGAGTTCTTTATGTTTAGCCCATTTGAGCCTTTTGTAGCCTGTTCTATAACCCATCTAATAGCTACATTCCTAGAATTTGCCTACCTTATCGGGACAGTCGCAGTTGCATGCTTTTTCTTGTCTACTTGTCTACTATGGTTGGGTCGGGATATTATTAAAAGAACAAAAGAATATCAAGTGGGTGTAGCAAGTATGTTGGCAATTGTGTCATTTATTCCCTTTGTTGAGAAATGTTATGAAGCAAAAGATAAGAAAAGAGAAAGAAAAGGATATGAAAAAAGAAAGAAAAGAAAAAAAAAAGGAACAAAGAAAAATACATGTTACTTCATTAAATTGTTCAAGGGATGATGAAAGGGAATATACTAGAGTCTAATGCATTTTTTAGAGAGCAATATCGATATCTCTCTTGTGTTGTCAAAGTTTAAGATGATTTCTCTAGTCGGGTATTGGTTTGTGCTAGTCTTGTGGAATTGTTTTGGTAAGTGTCGCTGCGACTACCGGTCTTAGCCCCACATTCCCATACGTGCTTTAGCACAATCCACTTCTATACCTTCGCCCATTAGCCTCCCTTATTGTCTTGATTCATGTCCTTTGGTTTTATAGCGAATGCGTATTAGTTGGAGAAATTACTATCACATTAGAATGCATGCATGTTTTATAAGTTGAGTGAGTGTTTCTATTTCTTTCTATCTTTACAAAACTCACCCTTACATCAACATACAAGTTCATGAGTGAATCCGCGAGAATCCGACAAATTGAGCCTTACAAAATTGAAAGTTATTTGGTTTTTGTCTATACTACGGTATCATGTAAAACCTTGGGACATGAGCTACGTTTTCTACTTTCTCGTGCCTTTAAATTTCTTTTATTGGTACAACTTGGTCATTACTTTGTTATAGATATGGATAGCTTGGTATTTGTATGTGCATTAACATTAGCTTTGAGTTTTTCATTCACCATTTGTATGTTTGTCCTTGTATAGTGGTAAGTGCTTTGCTTAGGGACAAGCAAAGGATTGGTTTGGTAGAGTTTGATGATCACTATTTATTTACATATTTTATGCTTCCCTTAGATACATAAGACTCGATTTATTGTCTTTCCTTGCTTGTTTCTTTGCTATTTTAGCTAGAATATCGATTCTGCCGCTTCTATTATGTTTTAATGCAGATTGGATGCATTTGGAGCTTTTTGAGTTAGTATGAAGCATAGCGGAGTCAGATCGTAGAAGGTTGGGCACGGGAATCGAGAGCGGTGGAGGAGAAACGAAGGAAAACGAAGAAACAAGACATCTGAAGAAGGATGCTCGATCGAGCAACATAACTCTGCTCGATCGAGTCGGGATGAAGGATGCTCGATCGAGCAACATCACTTTGCTCGATCGAGCAACCCAGTGTTTGACAGCTTTCGGCTTTCCTAAATTAGTTTAACCTAGTTAATTAGATTTTTATTATAAAAGGAAAACTCGTCTTTCACAATTAGAGTACGCTTTAATATTAGAAACTCAAGTTTGTTTGCTTTGCTACTGGATTAATTCATCAAGACTATTGTTTATAGTTCAACTTGTAATCGGTACTCCTTAATCTTCCTTTGTTATTCAATTTGTTACTTTCTAGTTCTTTAATTATTCTTTGTTAATCTTTTCATTATTGTTAATCATGTTTACTTTATTTATTATCGTTGTTATTAATATCGTTATGAGTAGCTAAATCCTTATCTAGGGTTGAAAGGGGATCTAGGATTGTTAGAGGGGATAGACTAATTAATTGAATTGCAATAACATGGTTATCGTTTGACTATCGTTTTAAATCTAGTTGCTTAATTACTGGCCAGGATTAATTAATTAGTCTCGCAAATTAGGATTAACACCGACCGGGTTAAGATTAAAATAGGCTACGATAATTGAATAGAACTCGTTTAATGATAGCGATCGCATGTTAAAATGTAGATCTAAATGGCATAATTGAATCGACCGATCTTGTGACCTTAGATAACTTTATTGTATGATAGTTGATTACACCTTTATCCCTGAATAATAATCCTAGTGAACGTGAGATCCTAGACTTTTAATCTTATTGTTTTCAACCTTTTATTGTTATTGTTTGCTATTAGTTTAGGAACACAAATCTTAAACCCACGAAATTGTTACTATAAGAGACGAACATAGTTTAACATATTAGAATACTACCGCCTCCCTGTGGATTCGATACCTTACTTACCGATGACTATTAGTTAGTAGTGAATTAGAATTACTTTGATTAAGGTGACGCGACTTTACCCTTATCAGGTGTGTATTTCCTCTTTAAAAGTCTTTGGTCTGATCATTAGCGGTGAGATGCAAGTTACCTAGTATCGATATAATCGGCGGGATTGATGTTCTCATTCGCACTTGTGGTGAGATGCAAGCTATATGTATGCGTGTGACATTAATAGTCACATCTCATTCATTGTATGTTAATTTATAAAATGCTTTGGAAGGAAATGACTATGGTTTTCACTCACATGTAGATTATTATATTGTTGACCTTTGTTATCCATGTCATATAATGTTTGTATTAGCTTAATAAAGTTGTGTTATCAATTAGGAATGTGTGATGCATTGTTTGATTGGATTAATACATATGAATATCTTGTATGTATTTGTTGATCGTTGACTTCACATTTACTAATACTATTCATTCTAATGTCATGGTGTTTAAGTTATTCGATTTGTTATCATGCTTGAAATGTTCTTGCTTATGTGTGTTTAAATGTAATATGGTTGGGAGAACCCTGCGAGTTACTCACACTTTGTGGCATTCATTTTTAGTGAATAAACAGGTTGAGGGTAGGGCTGTTTAAAAAGTGATCCAGACCGGATACACAACGGTCCGGTCTCCAAAAACCAAAAAATATGATGACCGGTCTGAAACCATGAACACCGAGCCTAGCCCACGGAATCGACCACAACCGTGGGTTTGCACCAACAAGTGAATGAAGATCTTAGGCCCAACAAAAAGAAAAGAACACAACACAAGAACAATCAGATTCACAAGACGGAGCATTTGCGGAGGCACTTCCAGAACCACAAATCTGGTCCGTTCCACACTTCATAAAAGTAGAATCGGTCCAGTACAAACCCCGAAAAAACCGGACCTTTAGGGCCTTAAGGGTTTCGGTCCGGTCCGGTTCGGGTCCCCTCTTAACCGGTCCAGTCTTTGATCTTGGGATAAGTGGTTATCCAGTCCACGGGTTCATTCGGTCCAGTCCGGTTTTGGACCGGTGAACACCCCTAGTTGTAGGTTAGTGCTTATATGGGGTTTAGACGAGTGACCTAGCGAGCATTATACTTACAACGATTTGCCTTCCCGCTATAGTTCAGATTTGTACTTATTATTGTATTGTGTTTTATTGTGCGATTGGGATCCCTTTTTATTTACTTAAGTTGTATTTTGTATAACAGTTGGTCTTGCTTCAGACGGGACGACCCGTCTTATTGTTTTAGACAGGTCAAGCCCCCTTACAAGAGAGCAAGTGAGGCAAGTGGAGGGGATTATTCATTATCCCCCTAAGGCCCTGTTCTTTTCGGTTGAAACGAGCTGAATTTAATTAAATGGAGGTGAGTTGAATTGAACTAAACTGAATAGAGTTGAGTTGAAGTTTAATTTTATGAAGAGATTATCTAAACAAAATTGATTAAAGAAAAACTGAAGTGAGCTAGATAGAGGCGAGCTGGAATAAAACGAGGTGAAATTAAACCGGAAAGAAGAAAGCCCTACCCCATTTGTTCTTAGGCATAGCGTGAAAGAAGTAGAAGTGAAGTTGTTGCGGGGTTACGTTGCTATCTACATTTGTAAACTAAGCGTTGTCTTACACTTGTACTTGAGTTTCTAAAGAGGTTCCCCCACGAACGATGCGAAACACGTTATGCACGTAACGTAGTTTAGTTAAGAAGCCAAGTTAGAGAGAAGATTAGAAGCAGATGTCAGCTTCTTGTTTCTTGTAGACTTGTAGTATCACAATTAGTTGGATATCATCAATGGCTTCCACTTGTCTCTATCTTTTACTTATGCTTTAACTAGTTCGTGTAATCCCCACAACCTTGGCTTTCTAATTGTCTTATTATTAATATCTACACCATCGTTTGTGGTCCACTCCATGTTTTCGATTTAATTCATTAAATTAAACATCGTCCGTCACTCATGGGTTTCATCCGTATTTTGCAAAACAAGAGTGCAACAGATCACAACACGGCATCGCCACAAAATTGTATTGGTTTCAGTTTGTGACCACCGTATTATCGTACCTGATTTGGAATCTCGGTTCTGATCGGAATTTAATTTGACGTTGCGGATATGGAGTTTGTTTTCTAAAATGGTGATCAAGGCTTAAAATTTATCAAAATGAGGTTGAGATGAAACTTATTACCTAAAATGGGTCTACGTCACCTCCGAAGCTACGTTCGTGTGGAAATCGTACTCCCCTGAGCGACTTTCTACTATTTGAAAAAACTAACGAGAGAAAAAGACGTAAGTTGCTAAGGGCCTAGGCGATTTGAACCAAGGTCGCTTAACCCCTCATCCACACAGTGTTAAAATGCAAAAAAATATTTTTTAAAAAAAAGTATTGTAGCGAGTCGCTCTGACGTTGAACGACTTTGCTACAATACTAATATTACAAGTGGCTAAGGGGAGGGGGGAGTGACTTAACCCAAGTAGCTCAGTCGCTAAGCGACTTATTCTTTAGCTTAGCTTCGTACATGCTTATCCTACGTGAATCCATTTTAGTAATTTCTTTCGAACAACCCCTATTTTGTTAATTTCTTTGCATTTCAACCTCACTTGGGAAAAAAAACCCAAATCTACAAATTATCCATGTGTTTTTGGGATTTATATATGGTACTCTCCACTTTTTGAAACATAAGTAGTACCCTAACTTTTATCATTAACTTCGAGTGTCATATTCTGTCAATTTGTTTAACTGATGGTACTAATTAAACCCTCATTTTAATTTAATCTCATAATTAACCTATAAAAATATAACTAACATAAAATTATAACCACACCATCTCACATCAAACACCATAAACCCACCCTTAACTACCCTAACCCCACCCAAAACCATTCTGACCCCATCCTAAGAAACTTCATCGTCCTTTTGCCCCACTTCCACTTCTACTTCCATCCAATATTCGCCTTTTTACATCTCTATTGCCTAACAGTCTCACTTTCTGCACTTTAATTACACCGCTATATAAATCTGGGCGACTCATAACTAAGGGAGAAATTGTGGCGTGTGGACATGGTGGCGCAGAGTTTGCGCTAGTGAGCCGATTTGGGCCGAGGAGGTGGTATGGTGTTAAGGTTTATATGGGATGGTTAGTGGCAAGAATGGAAATGAAAAGAACGACTATTAGCAAGATTGGTGGTGGTGATGGTCGTGGGAATATATATATTAAAAGACTGGTTATTGGAGAGGGTGGTGTTATGATGAGGGATTGGCAAAAAGTTATTGGTGGTGCGGTGAGAACTAGACAGAAGTTGGTGGTGGTGACACGAGGTTGGAGGAGCGTGAGTGGTGCTGAGATAAAGAGGCGGTTAGATGGTTGGTGATTAATTGTCATTAGTGAGAAAGCGTGATTAATGATAGTTTAAGGCATTATTTAACGAGAAAATTAATATTGATGGAAAAAAATTTAGGGAAACAACAATACGTACTTATTAACGTTAGGGGTACCACATATTTTTCGAAAAGTAAATAGGTACCACGTAAAATTTGCAAAAATAAAATTGCTATGTAGAAATACCCAAAAAAAGGCAGAAATGGGAGTATTTGTTTGTCTTTGGTGTGCCTGTTTTTTTTTTCTGTTTGGACCTCATTTCAAGGCCTCCTTGGCTACCATTCTACCACTATTTACCAATCACTTGACTTTTTACAAGTAAATAAAGAAATAAGTGTTGGTCTTACTTCAGACGGACCATTTTGGTCTGAAACAATAAGACGAGATTTTGTAACCACTTTACAGTTAGATGTAACCACTATTGAAAACAAGTTGATATAAGTTGTGGTTACGAGGTTTTGTAACCACTTTACAGTTAGATGTAACCACTATTGAAAACAAGTTGATATAAGCTGTGGTTACATTTTATCAAAAAATGGCAACATAATTCCGTCTTATTTTTCAGACGGAAATGCCCCGTCTGAAATAAGAAATTGCGAAGAAATAAATACTTTGCAATTACATAATGCAAATTAATGAAAATAAATACTATCAACATCAGAAAACGGCTCAATGCATGTGAAGGGAATCAGATTATTTGATCTAAGCATTAGTAAATTTAAACATAAAAAAAAAAAAAAAAAAGCAAGAAATAAAAAACATCAAAACAGTAAAAAAAAAAAAAAAAAAAAAACAAAAAAGTTTCTCGAATAAAATTTCTGTTACAAAAGTAGATCAACTCACCAAATGTTTATGTGACCATCAACATCACACAAAAGCAACAAAAAACCGTTGAAAAACACCTTAGAAAACGCACAAAGAAAAGCATCACCCTAATGAGAATTTGTGAGAGGCAATTGACCCGTCGCAAGCTTGCGACGGGTCGGTCCGTCACAAATGAGAATTTGTGTAATATTAAAGCACTACGGTATTATCATAACCAACCTAATTCCAACATGATTGAACAGTTGAACTACATGAGAAAACAGGTTCTCACCTCTGGAATCTAGACATATGATTCGTTTAGGTGGTCAAGATAGGTGGGAGGTAGTCTGACTTAGTACCGAGCACCCGTGCATTAGTGTCCGGGAAGCACTCAAAACCGGGGAGCTCAGTGACATCTCCCTCACTGGAAACACCGATAGGGTAACGAAGTAGATGACCTGGTAAGTCACGCTCGAGTGACTCGCTTGAATACAAGTCCCAGTATTTGTCGGCAAT
Source organism: Heliosperma pusillum (assembly GCA_022085475.1). Classification (NCBI taxonomy): domain Eukaryota; kingdom Viridiplantae; phylum Streptophyta; class Magnoliopsida; order Caryophyllales; family Caryophyllaceae; genus Heliosperma; species Heliosperma pusillum. Next base: position 115,194 of record JAIUZE010046180.1, read on the forward strand.
TTGATTGACCTTCTCGGCACATTGTTGACTTTCAGGGTGCGGGAAAGAATCGTGGAGCATGCCAAGGTGTTCATACCATAGGGACATACGGAAGCCATGGATTTGGCCTCGGGCTGGTTGGTTCCGGGTGGTCAAGTGGTTGGGCTGGTATGCACCCATAGCTATTTCCGAATCACGAGCACCGTCCATTGACCTTTGATTGATGTTGGCAGATCCAACAATGATGTATTCGTCGTCGACTACAAGAAATGAATGATATATTGTAAGTCGCTAGCTCGGTATGTAATGTTAGTTATTCAATTGTTCAAAACATAAAGTCCTGACCTAAAAACCTTCAACTGAATCAAATTATTGCAGATCTATATATGTAATACTTCCTTCTATAGTAACATCATAACAAAACTCTCCTCCATAAAAAAAATATACAGACAAATCATTGTAAACCGTAAGTCTGTAACTGACGTAATCTGCTTTGATCTATCAAAGAAATACAACACACGAAAAAAAAGGCCAAGACATTATAATGAGACATTATGCTATTACAATCAAACTTAAATACTCAGCGGATAATGCTTGCTTCATTGTTCGATTTTGCTTCGGGGTTTTCACTTAAAGGTTGGATGGAATCAAAACGTGTGTTGTTTACCTTTTTTTTTTTGTTTGTTAAGAATACAAAATGCCTTTTTTCACATAAGTGACTACAAACTTACAAATGATAATTTATGAGATTCATATTAGTGGTAAAGTTTAAATTTGTTTATTCGTGCCATCATGAACTCCAGAAGAGTAGAAGTGGTGTAGCGTAAATAATAGTAGCAATGTTTTTAAAAGTAAATGGTTTATGAAACTACACAAGTGAACCGAAAAAGACGGTTAACCATTTTATGGTTCGGTACTGGTTTGACATTCGGCTAAACTGAAAGTTCGATAAATAATAAAACTACATACCCCTCCCATCCATCATTAATGCATTGCTTTAAATATTTAGCCAGAAACTCAGCTCTATTTTCCAATCAGCAAAATGCAAGTGTTAAATCCAAGAAAGAGAGAAATGAAAGCAATAAGAATAGTCAAAGACATACCTATCATCATTTTTGAATGAACATAGATCATAAACCGTCGATTCTGCTGGGCCTTCTCATAATCAGAGCCTGCTTCAGGGTGTTCTGAAGGCTCGTATCCGCCACTCTTCTGCACCTCACGATTAGCCAAGCAAAAGAATGTCAAATAGTTTCTCGGATCCTCCTCAATACCTCTAGCTTGCATAGCAGTAATAACATCCTTGTACATCATTGACATTGTCCTCCTTTGCCAGTCTAATATCGCTTGAACAGAAGCACTTTCTGGTATTCCCTCAGGCCACATTGGAAGAACTACATACACTGAGAATCTCTCTCCAGCCTCGATTTTGTTCACAATTTTCAAGGATAGTTCCTTGGGAATTAAATGCAAAGCACCCACCTCCTCGAGCTTGATATCACCAGTATCCTCCCAAGCAAAGGAACTTCCGAGAAAGTATTGATTTTCAATATAAATGAAATTCTTAGCCCTTCGAATGGCATGGATATAAGCATCTTGGATGCTTCGATCAATGATGTTATCCTTACCACTCACGAGCCCTGCTCTAGCTGCATCTGCAGGTGTGTCGGGAAAGCCAAATGCGGCCCCACCATCGATAGATCTAAACAACTGAACATTCCATGTCTCGGGATCTTCATGGAAAGTGACTGGTGAGGGAGGGATGATGTCATCAAGCTCTCTTAAGGAAGCTAGCACATCTTTGCCACCCTGCTTTCTCCATCTCTGTTCGAAATTGAACAAGACATCCCAAGCAATAGGTCCTTCAAGGCGGGAGTGGATATCATGCCAAGGCTCCCTGGGACCACCTTTTGTAATAGCACCATCAGGGAAATTAGGCTGATGGAAATCATCATGATGGACAGTGTCAAGAGTCCTGAAAAGGGAATGGAACTGAGAATCGTACCTCCCATCACAAAGATCAATCCCCCCTACAAAACTCATGATCCTCCTTTTCTCCGACTCTCGTCCGGGCATTGCGGTGTCAACCACAACGATTTTCTGGTGATGTGTAAACATAGTAGAGATCTGAAGATCCTGTACTATGCTACCACCATCATCAGGATTACGGGGACACAAGACACAATGCACCTCAGAACCCCGGAAGAATTGCTCAGTTACTTCATCATGAGTTGCCATTAAACCATCCTTCTTTAATAAACCAACGGACGTACGGTCATCCCACACAAGCATACACACCTTCACGCCTTCACTTGCCTTCTTCTTCAACAGCTCCCCAAGGGTTATGTCCCCGCCAGGTTTTGACCTCCTTGAATCTCTTATAAGCGTGATCTCTGTATATACAGACCATCCTGTAATGTAGACCATGTGTCTTGCATTTGTAATTGCATCAAAGATGTCTTCCCAACACCTGTGAGGCTCATAGTAGTTGCCACCAGAGAGAGGTATTTTAGGAGTGAAATTATCCGGGACATGTGCATCTTGGTACAGGGAGACCTTACATCCTTTCCTTTGCGGGAAAAATGTGTACGGAACTCCAGGGTACTTTGAGCTCCCGATTCCGTGATTGAAACCCTTTTCTCTGGTAACTTCGAAAAATTGCAACTTCACATGAATCTTAGCACCAGAATCTAAGGGATTCATTTCTCGGTCGCAGATTTCAACCCATCTGTCAATTTCTTCCCCATTCAGTAGTTCCTCAACAGGTACATATGCTCTTCCAATCAGTGTTGCCCCAATAGGATTATCATCTTTCACAGTGAATATCACGTTTGAAGCCAAGTGCGCACAGTAAATATGAAATGACTCATGCCACCTGGGGTTAGCAGGTTCATTCTCAATCATTCTGGTTCTCCCAACTCTAGCCTTTTCAAGATCTACAGTCGCATACATTTTTGGAGTTCCTTGCCCAACACCAACTGTCTCTTCAATATTGGCCATCAGCTATTTAAAACATCATCAGGATTACAATGATGGAAGGTAAAACCAGCAAAAAAGAAACACTTAAAGATTTTAGCACCACATAGGAAAAACATTAATCAACTTATTCACAAACATGCAATATGCAAATGGGTTTAACTTATAAGCACTAAGGTTATCAGGTTTTCCTCACACACAAAAGACCTGATCAGAAGTAAAAAGGAAAGAAAAAAAACTAAATTTTTAATTGTCTACATCACCCAACCGGTATTTTTTCTACTTGAACTAGAATTTATTGAAAACATTTCTCAATCAACACAACCTTGAGTTCAATGTACTCAAGAGCTCACAGACTCAACCACAACCTCACTATTGAACAATGATAGCTGGTAGCAATTCCCTGGAAAAAGACATGGTTCTTCTAAACTACCGCATCTGCTTGTCAGAATAACATTATGTGGAATATATTGGCTAGAATAATACAGAATCGTTCACCAAGGTAGTCATTTACATCAAGGTTCTTCCCCATGAGGCCCCAGATGAGTTGCATTCCTTCCATAAGTACAGCACGGAATCCCAAAAAAAGCACCACCGAAGAAGCCATTTAACATTTTAACTTTTCTTAAAGTAAGACCCCCTTCTCATTTACATATCATACAAGTAACCAGGTTACATCTAAAACAAATATTACTCCGTATATTCTAAGTTTCTAACTATGAACGCTGCAAGAATACCATGACTAGAGTCCATAGACAACATCATAGAATAAACTCATGGGTTCATAATCGGATACGTCCAGAAGCATTCAGATAGACATTACGTAATATTGCAAAAAGATTAACAGAAACAAGAAATCCATTGTACCTTACGGAAAATACCAGGCTCGTTACCCTTGTGCAGATCACTAGCTTCAAAAATTGTGACATGAAGAGTCCCATGAAGCAATATCTGCGCCATTGTTCAAGGTTCACCTGCTATGAAACAATCAATGTCAGCAGTAAACGTTTAGTTCTTTATACAATGAAAAACCAAAGCTAAGGAAAAAAAATAGGCAGCTTGTCAACTTTTGCTTCATTCATAAAATATAAGCATTCTTCAAAGAAAACAAATTGCTCATGTAACCTAAAATCGACCAAAACATACTCGAATTTAAACAGTTTATTTATTGTTCACATATAAAACAACAATATTACCCTAATGCCTCATTGTGTGTGTGTGTTCAAATATACGCAGTCTATCAACACAAAGAGACTGTTTCCGAATGACCCATCTTTGACCAGCTAGTCAAATTGAAGGTGGTCATGACATGAGTTGAAATGCTAGTCGCCTATTATTTAGGGTAATTGCATAGAATCATCTTCCACCTGCTACTCTAATCTAACTTCAACTAAATAACCAACTTAGCATGCTTCAGTATCTCATGTGATCCGAAGTCCACTCAAACAAAATTACATTTTTCGGTCCGTCTTCGAAATACCGTAATGCATCAATGACTCCAGCAAATTGCGGGGGGTCAAATGTACGCAATCTAACAATTGTAACAACAAAAGAGACGGTTTCCAACTGACCCAAAATAACAGTGATTGCATAGAATCATCATTCACCTTCTTCTCTAATCTAATTTCAACTAAATAACTAACTTAGCATACTTTAGTATCTCATTTGAACCGAAGTCCACTCGACAAAATTACAATTTTCGGTTCGGTTTCGTAATGATCCGCAGATCCCATTACTTTCTGCACTTCCTCTAATCAATTCATGACTACATTTTATCGATCTTTCAATTCATATCACAGTGATCAGCAAAACAATTATTCGTCATACATCAGTTCATTTAATCTCATCAGATCCAAACTAAAATAATTGACTAAACAAAATCTTCATTTCATTTTGACTTGATTAACAATAATCAGCAAGATCATTCGCTCAACTGAAAAATTAGTACAACAACAAGGAGCTAAAATCAAAATCACATCTATTCAATACCTAATTAATCATGAAATTCAGCAGCAACAAGCAAAAAAACGTAAGAATGGTCGAAAAATGAAACGAAAATCGCAGATAAGTTGGTGTTACTAGAATTAATCAAGACAATGATGAGTGATAATCAGAATTAATAGCATTAAAAATGATGGATCATAAAAATAAAGTTGCAATGAAGGTAAAAGGTAATGAATATACCAAGTTCGGAAATAAAATGATGATAGTGATTGAAGATAGGGATTTGAGATACTGATTTGATTCCCAATTTTGCTGAGAGAGAGAGGAATGAAGAAGGTCAATAAAAAGAGGAGGGAAGAAAGTGTGAGTGCGCGGATTTAATTTAATTTAATCATTTACCTATATTTCTGCGTGTAAGCCTGTAAGGCCGTCTAACACAAGTAACACCATGTTCTCTTGAACATAAAGTCATCCCTTTTAATTTTAGTTCAGCTCTTATAAAGTCAGTTCAAAAAAGTTAAATACTTTAACTTAATTTATATAAAATTATTTAGGTTAAACTTATTAACAACTTATTAATTAAAATTAACATGATTTATAAAATAAGACAATCTCGTAAGACGATCCACTTTTATATGTGAAATAAGCTATTCATTTAATACTAATATATGAGATGTCTTTTCATATTTTAGGATTGTCTCACATTATGAGACCATTTCACGTTATTTTTTGTTAAATTAACTAGTTACATGCTCTATTCCATTTATTTATTTATGCCTTTAAGTTAAATTGATGGTCATTTTATAGTTAGCGTCCTAAATTTTTTAAAATAACAATAATCTTGGGTTAGATGTACAACTATATTTATTAGGACAAATATTTGGCAAGAAATATGGAGATGAAAAAAACAAGAAGAGGAAGAGGATTAAATGAAAAAAGATGTAATAAGTGTAACATAATATATATAAAGAGAAAATTTTATTACCTTATTTTGTATTTTACACCAAATTTATTTTTTTTGTCAATAATATATTTAAAAAGTGTAATAATCAATATATATATATAAAAGAGGCTTTTTTCAGGCAACGAGATAGTCTCCAACTATTTCAAAACACTATTTTATTTTTTATTGATAAAACTACCTTACACATAATTTTATTAGGCTAATTAAATATTAAATAAAATATATTATATTATATAAAGATTGAATTTTAATATTATCAACTTTTATTCATACATATACTTTCCAAGTTATGGTTAAACTCTTAAATTTTGATTATATCTTTTAAATTAATTATTTTTCTAATAATATTATCAACTTTTCAATTAATAAAATTAAATAATTTGGGTTGAAACTTTCATATGATTTCCATTTGTAATCTTAAGATAATCTACCTTATGATAATTATCTGATATGAGACAATTCTACTATTTATAGGTAATATATTCACAACACCTACATTCTTTTTCAATGTAGGACAAATAATATACTAAAACTTACACTAAATATGCGCAAATAATATGAGTTTCTATATTATGCAGGGTTTTTTTATCACGAATCTAATTATATTAACTTCATAATTTTTGTTACAACAATACTTTTCTAAAATAATTTTTAATGATGTGAATTTAACATTTGTGGAGATAATAATACACAAACTTTTAAGAGACCTCTAAGACAATACTTAATAAATAAAGTGGAGTGATCATAAATATGATCATCGCACGAGCTTTTAAACTACTTTTTTATATTGTTATGTTAATAAATGACTTTAAAAATTTGATAAATGACATTTAAAATATTTTTTTATTATTCTAATATTAATATAACAGTTTAGTAACAGTTAAGAAATAAATATTATATGAAAAAAGATGGTGTAATACTTTGTTTGTTATTAGTCCCACATTGAAGAATAATGTATGTGTGGTGAATATATTACTTACAAATTGGAAATTGTCCCACATTGAAAAATTATTATAACATAGGGTGATCATATGTTTATAAATATGGGTCATCCTTGAATTTCGGTATAAACCTACAATTTTTTAAGTCTCTTAATTATTGTTTTGGATAACTCTTAACAAAATGGAATTATAATAGTCACAATAGTTAAATTTACATTATTAAAAATTAATTTAGAAAATTATCATAAATAATAATTTTGTTGGTAAATTACTTAATGTGTTATTAGTCTCACATTGAAAAATAATGTATTTGTAGAAAATATATATACCAAGTATGATTATAAATAGGAGTCGTTTAGTCTCTTAAGTATTGGTTTAATGAACCTTTAAAATTTTGTATTATTAATTCCACAATAGTAAAATTTACATAATCAAACATAATTTAGAAAAGTTAGGAAAATATCCTATAGAAGTAATAATTTTGATGGTGTACTACTTAATAAGTTATTTGTCCCACATTGAAATATAATACAAGTGTGGTAAATATATTACGTATAAATAGTATATTGTCCCATATCAGAAAAATATCATAAGCTAGGGTGATCCTATAATTATAATAAGATTCATCCTTGGAACTTAGATATCAACCCATAATCTTTTGAGTCTCTTAAATACTATCTTAGAGAGCTCTTAAAAATTTGTATCCACATTAGTGAAACTTACATCATCAAAAATTAATTTAGGAAAATATCATTAAAAAATAAAGTGAAAAATATTTTATTTATCTTAATATACATTTCCTATATTATATTCAAGTAGTGTTTATAATTTGTATATAATTTTTTTTACATTCAATTCACAAAAACTATAGTGTAAATGAGTCATCTTTCAACTTAGATATTCACCCAAAATCTTTTAAATCTTTCAAGTATTATCTTTCAGAGATTTTAAAAGTTTGTATTATTATTTCTACCTTAATGAAATTTACATCATCAAAATTAATTTAGGAAAGTATCATATATAATAATTTTAATGTTAACTAACAAATTTGTTATTTGTCTCACATTGAAAAGTAATGTAAGTGTGGTGAATATACTATGTATAAATAGAAGAATTGTCTCACATCGAAGAAATATCATAAGCTGAGATGATCACGCGATTATAAATAACAGTCGTCCTTGAAACTTAGAGATGAACCCAAAGTCCTTTAAGTCTCTCAAATACCCCATTCGTCCCGGTCATTTATATGTTTGCCTTTTTTTTAGGAGTATTTTAATCAAAGGCAAACAAATGATTAAGACGGATAGAGTATTGTTTTAGAGAGCTCTTAAAATTTTGTATTAGTTATGAAAATAATATAATTAGATTCGTGGTAAAAAAAAAATGTTATCATTACAGTATAGAATTTCATATTATTTGCATATACTTTGCGTAATTCTTAGTATGTTATATATCTCACATTGAAAAACAATATATGTGTGGCAAATATACTAATAACTATAAATAGTAGAATTGCTCCATATCGAACAATTAGCATAAGGTGAGGTGATCAACCCAAAATCTTTTGAGTTTCTTAAACATTGTCTTAGAGAGCTTAATTCTTAGGTACTTTGAATCATTTTTCGAGTCATAATATAGATCAAATATAACTTGAGTCCCGACAAGGTTGGTAGCATATGTTTAAAATACAATAAGCTGAATCAGTATATCAATATTATTTTTTAAAAAATTACGGAGTATATTATATTATATTCTTAAAACTTCAAAAGTTTATTTTTATAAGTTAACTGTTATAGGAAAATTATGAAAATGATAATAACGTAAACCCGTGCATCGCACGGGCATGAAATCTAGTAATATTAATAAAGTTAAGTTAAATTAATTTAAGTTAACTGCATTTCCTATAAGTAAAGTTCAAAAAAGTTCAGCTCTTATAAGTTCAGCTCCTATAAGTTCAGAAAAGTTCAGCTCCTATAAGTTCAGTTCAGAAAAGTTCAACAACTTTCAATCCAAAAGAACGAGGCTTAGGAGAGATTACCAGCTTCAGATAGTTACAAGCGAAATTTGTTGTTTAGTGCAAATTGCAATACACTCTCTCTCGGTTCGATCTAGTTTATTACATTTAAAATTACAAATGAGGTCATTTGTGTTGGGCAAGTGGGAGATTTGATATGTCTTAAAGCAGGGACATGCGGCCACCACATAACCACCACCACCTGGGGTCATACGTGGGACCACCACGTCCAACTTCAAGTAGGGACGTGTGGCCACCATATCCACACCCGGCTCAGACTTCGACGTCTAAACCTGGGCCCAAATGGCCATCGCTTAATTTTCGTTTGTTAATTCATAAATTTTTGAAGTTCATTGAAGAAAATATAATGGTTAGAGAAACATCTCGTGAAATTTAGGAGATGGGTAAGCATGATAGTAAGAGTAATTTGTCGATAATTTGAAGCAATTGTGTCTAGACCTGGGACACGGCACACTGGTCGATTAGGTCGTGTTCAGATCGGGTCAGCTTCGGGTCGAGTCAGTTTCGGATTTACTGGTTTCGGGTCGGGTCAAATTATTTCGGGTTCTCGTCATTTTCGGGCAACTATTATCAAGTTATTCATGGATAACAATCCGTTTTCAACAATAAACATTCGAGTCGGGGGGTTAAAGTGGGTAAGGTCAATTCGGGTTTCGGGTCAAGCTCAGATATTGAGTCCGGGTGTCGTGTCGGGTCGGGTCAATTTTACCAGGTCTAATTGTGTCAACGATATTTAGTAGCTACTTAAATAAATGAGAAATTTGTAAAAGGCAAAATCTCATTTAAAACGGGTATATTCATCTTAGGTTTAAGCAGTGTCAAATATGTCAATATGGGATAAATAAGACAAAAGTATAATGCATAAAAAAAAAATTAAAAAAAATTCATATATACAAATATGCTCATATAAGATATTTTTTGACCCGCTTTAATTTTAAGGCGAATATCTCTATCATTAATCATTAATCATTAATCATTAATAAAGACCAAGTGTTAGAAAAACGTAAATTTGGATAGGTTGCACACAGTTTTGAGAATAAAGAAAAAATAAAACAACGGATAACAAGGACTAGATTAGATCTTGGGATGGGAGTAGAGAGTTGCGTAGCTAGTGGAGAACACAAAAATACAAGTGGGAGAGTTCAACGAATCAAATGCTAATGATTTTTTTTAAGGGAAAAGTGATAATGAATTATGATTATGATAGTAATAGTAATAGTCAATAGAAAGACTGAAAAAGATCATGGAAAAAGCTTGTATTTTTTTTTGCCATGTTGATTGATGAGAGAGAGTGCTGGAATAGTAAAACTGTTTTTCGTATAAAATTATTGCTACCATAATTAATGAGATTATCTTATAATAATATGTCTTGTTTATGACGGGTCGATTCATCACAAGCTTGCGACATGTCAAATCCCTCTCACAAAGAGTAAGTGGCAAGATAAGTGGGGTGCTCCATTTATCTCCCACTTGCCCCTCTTACTTGCTCTTTGTGAGGGGAATTTGATCGGTTGCAAGCTTGCGACGGATCGTCCCGTCACAAATGAGAATTTGTGATCTTGTAAATCATTATCTATTTAGCTTATTAATGTGTGCCCTTATGACACATGTTAGAAAAATCGATAACAAAATTGAAGGATTACGAAATACGCAAATGCTCCTCTAAGACCGTCGCATAATGCGACCAATTAACCAAGATCATTTTCTTATAAATAGTGACCATTTTTTATGACTACAAAATGACTTTTTTTTTTAAGGTGATCACTATTTACCAAAAAGCGGCTATTATCTTTTTATATTATTGACCAAAAAATAGTCACATTTTACAAAAAAAAAAAAGTACGGGATAATATCATACTCACTCCTAGTCACTCATTTCTTCCTCTTTCCCTTTTACACAAAAATTAAGGAAATGAATTTGGACCACACAAAACACACTACCCCACATACAAATGAATTTGGACCACACAAAACACACAACCCACATCCAAAAAGGGAAAGAGGGAAGAAAACCCGACTTATCCAATAAGGAAAGAGGGAAGAAATGACTAACTAAGGAGGGAGTATTAGAGAGATTGACTGTACAAAGTAAAGTGGATGATTCGTACGAAACTCTTGGGTCACGTTGGACGTTGGTCCGTTATTTTCCTTTTGCAAACATGATCAGTTATGACATTGGTCACTTAGTACTTTTTTTTTTTAGGAATTTTTTACTTAGTACATTACTATTAGTGGAAAAAGATTGATAAAGAAAATTATAAATGAGTAAATGAGCTTACATGTTCCACTAGTATATTTTGATTCACAAATTCTTATTTCAGACGGACTAATTCCGTCTGAAAAATAAGACGGGATTATGTTGCCACTTTTTGATAAAATGTAACCACAGCTTATATCAACTTGTTTTCAATAGTGGTTACATCTAACTGTAAAGTGGTTACAAAATCCCGTCTTATTGCTTCAGACCAAAATTGTCCGTCTGAAGCAAGACCAACTGATTTTGATTAGCATATTTAGTAAAAATATTTGATAATTACAGATTTAGGTGAATAGATTGTTGTATTTTGTGTAAATGGTTGAAGATTCATTTTTGTATAATTTACTAACGTGAATATGCCGAGAGAGCATCATATTGAAAAACAGTAGGTTGAGGTCAATCAATTTTTTCAATATGTCGTTACCAAACACTTAAGGGCAATGGTAAACGGATTGATGAATTTTAGCACATTTTGGGGTGTTTGGTAAATAGCATATTGATATAGTAGAATGATCCAGGCCCTATCTTGTAAACAACTGAGTAATATTATCAGAAGCAGATTTTGAAAACAGATTATAATTAGCAAATTTTGTTGACATGTTTAACTAACATTTAGAAAATTATGTTAAATGTGTTTGGTAATTAACAGATTTTAATTAACAGATTCTCTCTCCATTGTAAAATGACATAGAAGGACATGAATAATTTAATTAATTTATAATGTAAGCAAAGTCTATTATTTTCCATGGGGTAAAAGGTGAATTTGTTTTCTCCCAATCTACGGTTAAAATAAGCTTGGGGAGCAGAACAACATATTTTAAAATAGTAGATTCGACCTTAATCTACTATTTTAATATGTTGTTTACCAAACACCCTAAATAACATATTTTTTTTATTTTTTTTATTTTTTTTGGTAACAATGTAATTATATATATCAAAATGCCAATGGCAAAATACAAATTCGATGACAGTACAAGCCAATCAACCAATCCACTTACAAATCAACTCTAACTATTTGAACTACATAAGACCTTTATGTTGACACCAACTACTATCAGACCTAGTTATTCGACCCATCTGAATATTCATTAATCTGAGCCTAGCATTTTCCTTAATTTGTTCAATTAGTTGCCTAGGATGGACAACATACTTCTCAAATCTACAGGTATTCCTGCTTTGCCAAACTCCATATCGAACTGCTGTCACTAGGGACCAACATACTTTCCTCTAAAAACCAGAGAGGTACCTCTTCAGCATAGCAGCGGCATCAAAACAATCTTGAGGACTAATCTGTACCCATTCCTGCAGTAGAGCATAGCACACTTGAAAGTCCATAGACCTTAATTAGACTCCTCTAATTAGTTACTAAATTACTTGTTAATTTAGTATTTAATGATCTATGTAACATGCATGCAAATAGAAAGACATTTATATAAAAGAAGAAATTTCCTCACATTGATATGGAAATAATATGGGCACAACAAGAACTCCTTCTTGTTGTTCTTGAGCTATTATATAGATGATCCTCCAAAATCTCCAAACTAGAAGATCTCCTTTAAATTGCACCCAAGACTAACCCAAATAAACTTAACTTATTATTAACTAGATAATAAGAAAAGTAATTCGATGACAGTACAAGCCAATCAACCAATCCACTTACAAATCAACTCTAACTATTTGAACTACATAAGACCTTTATGTTGACACCAACTACTATCAGACCTAGTTATTCGACCCATCTGAATATTCATTAATCTGAGCCTAGCATTTTCCTTAATTTGTTCAATTAGTTGCCTAGGATGGACAACATACTTCTCAAATCTACAGGTATTCCTGCTTTGCCAAACTCCATACCGAACTGCTGTCAATAGGGACCAACATACTTTCCTCTAAAAACCAGAGAGGTACCTCATCTTCAGCATAGCAGCGGCATCAAAACAATCTTGAGGACTAATCTGTACCCATTCCTGCAGTAGAGCATATCACACCTGAAAGTCCATAGACCTTAATTAGACTCCTCTAATTAGTTACTAAATTACTTGTTAATTTAGTATTTAATGATCTATGTAACATGCATGCAAATAGAAAGACATTTATATAAAAGAAGAAATTTCCTCACATTGATATGGAAATAATATGGGCACAACAAGAACTCCTTCTTGTTGTTCTTGAGCTATTATATAGATGATCCTCCAAAATCTCCAAACTAGAAGATCTCCTTTAAATTGCACCCAAGACTAACCCAAATAAACTTAACTTATTATTAACTAGATAATAAGAAAAGTAATTCGATGACAGTACAAGCCAATCAACCAATCCACTTACAAATCAACTCTAACTATTTGAACTACATAAGACCTTTATGTTGACACCAACTACTATCAGACCTAGTTATTCGACCCATCTGAATATTCATTAATCTGAGCCTAGCATTTTCCTTAATTTGTTCAATTAGTTGCCTAGGATGGACAACATACTTCTCAAATCTACAGGTATTCCTGCTTTGCCAAACTCCATACCGAACTGCTGTCACTAGGGACCAACATGCTTTCCTCTAAAAACCAGAGAGGTACCTCATCTTCAGCATAGCAGCGGCATCAAAACAATCTTGAGGACTAATCTGTACCCATTCCTGCAGTAGAGCATAGCACACCTGAAAGTCCATAGACCTTAATTAGACTCCTCTAATTAGTTACTAAATTACTTGTTAATTTAGTATTTAATGATCTATGTAACATGCATGCAAATAGAAAGACATTTATATAAAAGAAGAAATTTCCTCACATTGATATGGAAATAATATGGGCACAACAAGAACTCCTTCTTGTTGTTCTTGAGCTATTATATAGATGATCCTCCAAAATCTCCAAACTAGAAGATCTCCTTTAAATTGCACCCAAGACTAACCCAAATAAACTTAACTTATTATTAACTAGATAATAAGAAAAGTAATTCGATGACAATACAAGCCAATCAACCAATCCACTTACAAATCAACTCTAACTATTTGAACTACATAAGACCTTTATGTTGACACCAACTACTATCAGACCTAGTTATTCGACCCATCTGAATATTCATTAATCTGAGCCTAGCATTTTCCTTAATTTGTTCAATTAGTTGCCTAGGATGGACAACATACTTCTCAAATCTACAGGTATTCCTGCTTTGCCAAACTCCATATCGAACTGCTGTCACTAGGGACCAACATACTTTCCTCTAAAAACCAGAGAGGTACCTCTTCAGCATAGCAGCGGCATCAAAACAATCTTGAGGACTAATCTGTACCCATTCCTGCAGTAGAGCATAGCACACTTGAAAGTCCATAGACCTTAATTAGACTCCTCTAATTAGTTACTAAATTACTTGTTAATTTAGTATTTAATGATCTATGTAACATGCATGCAAATAGAAAGACATTTATATAAAAGAAGAAATTTCCTCACATTGATATGGAAATAATATGGGCACAACAAGAACTCCTTCTTGTTGTTCTTGAGCTATTATATAGATGATCCTCCAAAATCTCCAAACTAGAAGATCTCCTTTAAATTGCACCCAAGACTAACCCAAATAAACTTAACTTGTTATTAACTAGATAATAAGAAAAGTTACACTAATATTAAAATATACTACTACTATAGTAATACTTGGTGAATATTAGTATATGAGAGTTTTAGAAAGATGAGAGGATTTTAGTGAGATAAAGCAAATAAGCAAGAATGAACAACACAAAATGAATAACCATATTGCCCTTTTATAGGCAATATGGCCGGTCACTACAAGCCTCACAAGGGACTTATTTTGCTTATTTTAATTCACATGCAAAGTGGTAGAGTGTAGTGTTGAGTGAAATGATTTTAGGTTTACTATTCATGTTATAATCACATGTAACTTGTGAGCATGAACAAGAGCAACCATCATCACTTCCCACTGCTACTTGACCCGCCCCTAGTGGCCTTATATGGTCCATTTTGATTTTTGATATTTGTCCCACAAATACTTATTAATCATATGCTTAATTATCTTGTATAATTAAGTGTTAATTTGATCATATTACAATTATATGACACAAATAAATAAATAATATGTACTTAACATTTTAAGTGATATTTTACCATTATATCTATGTATAATGGGTCCCACAATGCTTAGTTAATTTATTTTACAAATCCTTGTAAATATAATTAACTAATTAGCTCTACCTCAAAATATATGTAAAACCTCAACTAATTTAGTAAATTAACGATTAATTACTAAACTAGATCTTATTTAATCATATTAAAATAAGATATAAATTTATTAGTCAATTATCGCATAATTGAAAATAAGCTCAATCGAATTTGAGTTCCTAACTCAATTTCTAACTATTAACTCTTGTATATATATCAAATATATGTAATAGACTAATCAACTGTATCATATACAATTAATTAGTTATTATTTGGGTTTCATCCTATAGGTGTGATCGAAAGGGATCAGTTGATCACCGCCGTCATACGACAATAACGTCAAACTCTAGTCAGCCAACCGCTATTGATTTACGTTAATCAACTGACTAATCAAATATATATAGTCAATAAATATCCCAATAATATTCCTTAATGAGATTTATAATGTGGCGCACCATTGTGGAGGACACCTACTCCAACAATCTCCCACTTGTCTGACACAAGTGTGCGTCACCAATTCTCTTGTCTCTTTATCACATCTCCCACTCAACGCAAGGTGTCTTTCAGGTCGCACTTGCGATTGCTTAAATCTAGAGTGGTTTTCTCGATAGGGAGAGTAACTGTCCGACCGGAAAATCTACCATAGATATCTTTCCGAGCGTGGCCACGCATTTACAGTAACTACTCCTCGAGTGGCCTAAAGATGTTTGTACCCAACGTGGGTGGACAATTCATGTTGATTCATCTACTCTGTATGATGTAGATCACCATGATCCAGAAGATGTCCATCGGCCTCCTTTTACGGCACGACCTAAAACATCAACCAAAACCAATTGAAAACTGCGCCGACTCAGATAGATGGTCGCCAGTCAAAAGAATCGACTCATAGGAATAAGATAGAAGACCCTGCCACGACCAGACATCAAATAATTGATTTAAGGGTCTCTACAAAGGTCAATGTCCGACATAGTGTCATACAGTCTGTCTATGTAATCGACCAGTCATCTCCATGACCCCATGGTGCTGAACCAACCATCGATCGACTTACAATCTAGTCACTTCGAGACGTCACCTTATTGAGTGACTAGGGACAAAATACTAAGTTCGTCCTATTCACTTGAATAGGGTCCAACATTGTCTTACAATCTATTCGGATAAACAAAGTATTAAATTTAGTCAAACTAAATAAAAGAATTTATAATAAAACTCGAACAATGAATGCAATTATCATATATGAAATAATTAATACAACATTCAATTATTACATATTACATAATCTAAAGGAATTCAGGTACACGTCTCAATCCCATTGTGACGACATAACCATCATGCTTAGCCTTTGATAAAGGTTTGGTTAAAGGATCAGCAATGTTGTCATCTGTCCCAACCTTACAAATGTCAATTTCCATTCTGTCCACGTAATCTCTAATTACATGATATTTCCTAAGTACATGTCTAGACTTATTACTAGACTTGGGCTCTTTTGCTTGAAAAATAGCCCAACTGTTATCACAATAAATCGTGATGGGATCTTTGGCAGTAGGGACTACTGCTAGTCCTTCCAAAAATTGTCGAATCCACACAGCTTCCTTTGCAGCTTCAGACGCTGCAAGGTACTCTGCTTCTGTTGTAGAATCCGCTGTAACGCTTTGCTTGAAACTCTTCCAGCAAACCGCTCCTCCATTCATCATATAAACGTAGCCGGATTGGGATTTCATATCATCCCTATCTGTTTGGAAACTGGCATCTGTGTAACCTTTTACACGTAACTCAGTCTCGCCTCCAAACACTAAGAACGAATCCTTGGTCCTTCTTAAGTACTTAAGGATGTTCTTTACGGCTATCCAGTGACTCTCACCTGGATTTGCTTGGTAACGACTTGTCATGCTCAAAGCATATGCAACATCGGGATGAGTGCACATTATAGCATACATGATTGATCCAACATCAGATGCGTAAGGGATCAATTTCATGCGTTCAATCTCCTCGGGTTTGGTAGGGCACTCTGACTTGCTCAAAGTGATCCCACTTCCCATAGGAAGAAAGCCTCTCTTAGAGTCTTTCATGTTGAACCGATCAAGAATTTTATCAATATAAGTTTCTTGACTTAATGCTAGTATCCTTTTAGATCTATCCCTATAGATCCGGATACCTAAGATGCGCTGGGCCTCTCCTAAGTCTTTCATTTGGAAATGAATCGTTAGCCACTCCTTCACAGAAGTGAGCATTGGAATATCATTCCCAATGAGTAGTATGTCATCTACATACAAGACTAGAAAAGTTACTTTACTCCCACTAAACTTCATGTATAAACATGGTTCCTCGACACTTCAAGTGAAACCATTTTGTTTAATTACATGATCGAAACAATGATTCTAACTCCTCGATGCTTGTTTAAGACCATAGATGGATCTCTTAAGTTTGCATACCTTATTTGGGTTTGATGGATCCATAAAACCTTCAGGTTGTGTCATGTACACTTCCTCTCCTAGAATCCCATTCAAGAAGGCGGTTTTGATATCCATTTGCCAAATCTCATAATTATGAAATGCGGCAACCGCTAAGATAATCCTTATGGATCGAAGCATGATGACTGAGGCGAAGGTTTCGTCATAGTGAAGACCATGAACTTGGGTGAAACCTTTTGCCAACAATCTAGCTTTGTAAACATAATTATGTTTATCTATGCCACTTTTGATCTTATAGATCCACTTACACTGAAGAGGTCTTACCTTCTTAGGTAAATCAACCAAGTCCCATACTTGATTGTCGTACATAGATTCCATTTCGGATCGCATGGCTCCTAGCCATAGCTTTGAGTTGAGACTAGAAATGACTGCTTTGTAGGTAGTAGGTTCGTTGCTTTCAAAAAGTAACACATTATAGTCATCACCTTCCTCTATAATACCAAGGTATTTATTAGGTTGATGACTAATTCTGCTTGACATCCTAGGTTCCGAAGGAATAATGACCGTGTCAGACGAAGAGGGAACGTTTTCCTCGTCGCCCTTTTCGGTTTGTGGCTCTTGGACTTCATCAAGTTCAAATTTTCTCCCACTCTGTCTTTTAGAAATAAAATCATTTTCTAAAAAGACTGCATCACGAGACACAAACACTTTGTCCTTGTGTTTATTGTATAAGTAATAAGCACGTATTTCCTTTGGATATCCTACAAACAGACATTTGTCAGATTTGGGTGCGAGTTTATCGTCAGACTTATTCTTAACAAAAGCCTCGCATCCCCAAATTCTCATAAAAGACAAATAAGGGACTTTCCCTGTCCATATCTCATATGGAGTCTTGTTTGCCGCTTTAGTCGGGTTTCGATTTAGTGAAAATATTGCAGATAAAATAGCAAAACCCCAAAAATAATCAGGAAGCTCTGTCAGACTCATCATAGATCGAACCATATCTAATAAAGTTCGATTTCTCCTTTCGGACACACCATTTAATTGAGGTGTGCCAGGAGGAGTCCATTGTGATACAATACCACAATCTTTTAGGTGTGAATCAAATTCATTGTTCAAGTATTCACCACCACGATCGGATCGTAGGGCTTTAATCTTTTTATTCAATTGGTTTTCTACTTCATTTTGAAATTCTTTGAATTTTTCAAAAGCATCACTTTTGTGCCTCATCAAGTAGACATAGGGGTGAGCAAAACCGTATATCCGATACGGTTTTCAAAACGGTATCGGATATCCGGCTTTAAAAATCTCAATTTTGAGTATCCTTATCCGATACGGATTTTCCGTATATCCGGAAACCGTATATCCGGTTTTTCCGTATATCCGGAAACCGTATATCCGGTATCCAGTTTTTCATTTAATAAAGTAAAATTTTATGTCTTATTTTTAATTTTTTTGTGATTTTATGATTTTTCTTAATAAGTTAAAAGAGTATCACATATTATAAGAATAAATAACTTAAAAATGTATAAAAGTAATAAGATTGAGTCACGGATATACTCGATGTATAGTGGTTTTATGATTTTATTTTTATATTTTATATTAAAAATAGGAACCGTATCGGAAACCGTATATCCGGTTTCAAATTTTCCCGATACGTATCCAATACGGTTTTTTATAAACCGTATCGTATATACGGAAATTCGTATCGGATATACGGAAATCCGTATAATTGAAACCGTATATCGTATCGGATACGTACAATAAAACTGTATCGTATATTTTTGCTCAGCTCTAAGTAGACATATCCATATCTACTCAAGTCGTCGGTAAAAGTAATGAAGTAGTGATAACCACCTCTAGCTTGGATAGTCATTGGACCGCACACATCCGTATGTATAAGGTCTAATACTTCACTTGCTCGTGTCCCTTTTCCCGTAAAAGGAGCACGAGTCATCTTGCCTAGAAGACAAGATTCGCATACACCATAAGATTCGTAATCGAATGGTTTGAGTACTTTAGATGAAACAAGTCTCTTTATGCGTCGTTCGTTTATGTGCCCTAAATGACAATGCCAAAGGTATGATTGATTACGTTCACCTATTTTGAGCTTCTTGTTTTCTACATGATAGACCTCTTTTGCAATATCTAGAACATAAATACCTCCAATAGAAATGGCCTCGCCATAAACCATTTCATTAAACGAGAAAGTACAACGATTGTTCTTAATACAAAATGAAAAACCTTCCATGTCTAACATGGAAATGGAGATAATGTTCTTGGTAAGAGTTGGTACATAATAGCAATTATTTAAATAAAACTCTAAACCATTAGGCAAAAGAAGAACGTAGGTGCCCACGGAAACTGCGGCTACCTTATCTCCATTTCCCATGCGTAGGTCCACGTCACCCTTGGCTAATGCTTTCGCGTCCTTCAGCCCCTGTACATGATTACAAAGGTGAGAACCACAACCGGTATCAAATACCCAAGAAGATGTACTACCAAAGTTAATATCTATCATATAGAGTGATGAAAGAATTTTACCTGACGTTGTCACACAACCGTCCTTCTTGTCTTTCAAGTATTTGGGGCAATTGCGTTTCAAATGCCCTTTGCCATTACAATAATAGCAATCCGCCTCCGCGTGTTTGTTGACTTTGGGCTTAAAAAAGACCTTGCCCTTTCCCTTGCCGATTTTCTTGAAAAGAGTCTTACCCTTTCCTTTGTCCTTTTTTACCCCAAGGCTCATGTTCTTCAATTTCATTGAAAAAATGTCATTGGGTTCACTCCCACTAGCCTCCATGTCCATCTCCGCTTGGGTGAGGAGTGCATGGAGTTCATGGAAACTCTTTTCCATGCCATTCATGTTATAGTTCACCCTAAATTGGGTGAACTTTGGTGTGAGTGAATGAAGGATTCTACCCACCACTAACCCCTTTGGTATTTTGCACCCTAGACGCTCTAAGGTGTCGGCGTGCTCAACCATTTTGAGCACGTGTGAGCCAACTTTTTGGCCCCTTTGAAGCTTAGTGTCAAAGAATTTTGTAGCCGCCTCATATTGTAGAATTTGAGGGGCTTGCGAAAACATCGACGTTATCCTCGTAAATATCGCATATGCATCGAGAGATATCAATTGAAGTTTGAGTTTGGGTGAGATTGACCAAATCAAGACATTCTTGACGTCATTGGGAACCTTCAAATAAAGGTCATATTCGGCCCGAACTACCACGGACGATCATGGCTCGGGTTCGGTGGGGGGCTCTTCGACCAAGTAGCGAAGCACGTTATCGGATATCGCGGCGCTCCTGATCGTTGATTCCCATTCAACGAAGTTACTACCGTCATCTTTTAGGACACACTTGTCCATGACGGATCTCAACCATGAGTCCTTACCCAAGGTTGCGTTGTTTGATGAAGTTGACATTGTTCGAATATGGTTACTACAACAAAAAGAAATATATAAACATTCATTCTTAATTTACTTGAAAAACATTTTAACAAGTTTAGCATTTATATAATGACCCCTCACTAAATTATATAAATGATTTCAAGACCCATCTTTAAATAAAAATAGTCATCGTATGCTACCTTTATCTAAAAATGGTAAGTCATTACTTGACTAATTCTACCCTTAGAACTCTTGGTTGACGGATTTCAAATAAATCCATCTCCTAGTCCCAAGATAACGCTTATCTCGTTGAGTCCAATCCAATTTTAGCTTGTGATCGTATCACCCTACTTACCCGAGGTAAAAAGGGACCCACGAGCGTGGTAGCCCTAATGAACACGGGATTCATAGGTGTTACTAATTGGTAAGGCTAATCTCAAATTTTTTTTTTTAAATGTGAGAGATCTTGTCAATTTAGTTATTAATTCCCTATAAGCTAACTAAGTCGGTGAATTGTGAATAACGTTGAATTGACAATGACGAAAAAATAAAATGCATGTGTGATGATTTTGGCATGAGCGGAAATAAAGCAAGCAACCAAGCAACAAAAAAATCCTAGTATGGCCACCTAGCTAATCAAATTAACTAGATAATTAAAAATTCGGAAACCAACTCCTTGGTCTATTGCCTCTTCACTTGGAACACCTTCCAAAAATGGCACCGTCTTTAGAGAGTCACCAGTCTTCATAAAAATAATTACAAATATACAAATATACAAATTCCTATTATACATTTATTCTATAAAATAAAATTATTAATTATTACAAACCGGCGATACGAGATCGCAATAAAATTACAACCAAACCATTATTCCCTTACATTACGGGTAATAACGATTAAAAATAACTAGGCCATACTAGGTACAAAATTTGCATAAATTATTAAATAAATGACATTCATTCATTCAACCATAAATAAAATAAATTGCTGCAAAATTCATCCCAAAATCGTCCTAAACACATTCATGCTCATTGTAGCTCGATTTTATGGGATTTATTGATTTTTAACCATTAAAAATCAATATCAACATTTAAATCTCATTTAAATTCAAACTAATTAACTAAACTATTTTAGAACTCAAAATTAGTCCCTGCTAATTTTGTTGGTCAATAATTAGATCGATTTGATTTCATTTACTAAATATAATGGTTTAATCATAACTCCAAAAATATAAACACCATAAAAATTTGAAACCAAAAATTTTGTACATTCTGGAACATTTCCAGGAACTCCAAAAATAAAAAACATTTGCTCAAAAAATTTAAATTAATTTTATGAACAAATAACATTGTATTTAATGGTTTTATCAAATACAAATCATTAAATATAGTAAAACAGTGAAACAAATTATGAAATTTCTCCAAGATGATTAAAATCAGAATGTAAAATGTACTAAAAAATTTCATGAACATAAAAGTACGTTTCAATATTATGAACATTATAATCTCATATTATCGACTTTTATCTTATAAAAATCAATAAACATGCAATACTTAATTAAAAGTCACGAAATTTTACATACAATATTTAAGACATGCATGTGAGATAATATTAAAATTTCATGGCTATAATCAACATGCAACTAGTTTTAGTTAACTTTTAACATCAATTATGCATATTAACTCGGTTTAAAAGCCAAAAATCAAAATAAATAGCAAATTAATCCCTAAAATCACAAACTTTGACCACAAACATTTTGAAGTCAGTAGGTATATATGCACCAAAAAGATTCGTCAGAATCATATTTTAACTCAAATTTTTGATTTATTAGTTATCTTATAAATTTAAAAAAAATGTCCAAAATGAACATGCATGCTACAAGCTAGCTCTGATACCATATGAAAGTCCATAGACCTTGATTAGACTCCTCTAATTAGTTACTAAATTACTTGTTAATTTAGTATTTAATGATTTATGTAACATGAATGCAAATATAAAGACATTTATATAAACGAAGAAATTTCCTCACATTGATATGGAAATAATATGGGCACAACAAGAACTCTTTCTTGTTGTTATTTAGCTATTATATAGATGATCCTCCAAAATCTCCAATTTAGAAGATCTCCTTTAAATTGCACCCAAGACTAACCAAAATAAACTTAACTTATTATTAACTAGATAATAAGAAAAGTTACACTAATATTAAAATATACTACTACTATAGTAATACTTGGTGAATATTAGTATGTGAGAGTTTTAGAAAGATGAGAGGATTTTAGCGAGATAAAGCAAATAAGCAAGAATGAACAACACAAAATGAACAACCATATTGCCCTTTTATAGGCAATATGGCCGGTCACTACAAGCCTCACAAGGGACTTATTTTGCTTATTTTAATTCACATGCAAAGTGGTAGAGTGTAGTGTTGAGTGAAATGATTTTAGGTTTACTATTCATGTTATAATCACATGTAACTTGTGAGCATGAACAAGAGCAACCATCATCACTTCCCACTGCTACTTGACCCGCCCCTAGTGGCCTTATATGGTCCATTTTGATTTTTGATATTTGTCCCACAAATACTTATTAATCATATGCTTAATTATCTTGTATAATTAAGTGTTAATTTGATCATATAACAATTATATGACACAATTAAATGAATAATATGTACTTAACATTTTAAGTAATATTTTACCATTATATCAATATATAATGGGTCCCACATTGCTTAGTTAATTTATTTTACAACTCCTTGGAAATATAATTAACTAATTACCTCTATCTCAAAACCTCAACTAATTT
>JAIUZE010046181.1:0-11214 GCA_022085475.1 Heliosperma pusillum
ATGCCTTTGATTGGTTAATTAATGTTATAAGGTAAATAACTCTGAAAAGGGGACGCAACTTGAGGAGCCGGCTGAGAAGACGGGTGACAATAAGGAGGTATGTAGAATATAAGAAGTTAGTATATGCTGTCAGTGCGAAATCTGGTCTGGACATGTTCAAGTATAATAGCCTACCCACCAACAATAAATACTTGTAACTAACTTTACATTATATACTCAATATAGATCATTTATGATATCTATTATATTTTGGTATTTAGTAAATAATGTGTATTCTTCAGGCCACAAAAAGTCGGGTAGTTGTTCGTCTCGCCGACCCTTCATTCAAAGAGAATGTGATTGTTGCTCGGGGTTTCGTATACCCAAAGCCCAAGGACTCAGCGGAAACCATCTTGGTTCATGGCGTACCACTCTTGCCGAAGCATGCAAAAGTGGGGATAGTGGGAGTCGTGAAGGGCTATGAAACCTGTAAACTGCCCTTCACAGTCCGCGACGACATAGTAATACTGGCAGATGCGGTTAAAGGTTTTGTCCAATGGCCTCAAAGCCACATTTTCTTGGCTCGTGATTGTAAAATTCAACAGAATGTCGACGGGGTTAGAAAAATACATCTAATTTAACCCGCCTTTTGTCTTTGTTCATCACCTTCATAAATAGTGAAATTTATACTATGTTTTATTTTTGTTTTGTAGGTAACAAAAAACATGGATAAGTCTAACTCGATCGACAATAATCTTTCTACTACCTCGTCAATACAACAACTTGATGAGGTATTTAATCAACTCTCTTTATATTTTAAGTTCTACTATCGCCTCATCATTGAAAGAGCAACTTAATTTCGTTAGCCACATGTAGGTTGTGAAAGGTAGCACACCGCATCATTTCCCCAAGCTGAAAGAGGTCAGGAGTCTATCCGGTACTAAATATCATGGGAACGTTTACATGGACAAAGTACGAACGGTGGCGATGCTGGAGCTTTATAAGGAGGCTGAGAGACGCATAGCAAGCGAGCAATTAATAGTTATTCCGCTCGAGAATGATATTGTAGGGGTAGAACGCCAAGCAATGCTGGATTGTGAAACGCTAGCCGTTTGGGCTGGCCTTGACGAGATTGATGTCCAACACCTATATGTTTGGATGAAGTAAGTTTCTTAATAAATTAAATCATGCAGTATTCTAATATTCTGACTAAGTAAGATATAGTGTTTATAATATCGGAATTAAAACCGGCATGTAGGTACTTGAACTCGGTTGTGATCCCCGCCGAGACCAATATTACTCCACTTCCTCAATACGGATTCATGTGCCCAAATGTTTTATCTATGCATATCGAGATGTTTTCGTATGAAGAACGTGTAAATTATATTGCTGGGGAGTTGGCGAAAAACAATAAGCTCATTTTTGCCCCTTATAATGAAGCCGGGTAATATATAATTAATATTACGATTCCAAATACAATGGCAGTTTTATATGTTTGGTTATGATGCATGTTGTGCTTGTTAATAATGATGTGTCTCTCGATCTCTAGGAGACATTGGGTGCTAGCAGCGATCAATCCGACCACGAAGAAAGTATTTTGGTTGGACTCTTCGCATGGACAACCATCCGAGACCTTTAAGAAGTTGATTATTAAGTAAGTTTATAATACTGATGATGATTTGGCACATAATATTAAGTTTCATTTATTATTATTAAGTAAGTTTATGTGACTTTCGGCATCTTTCCTTTTTTAAAGGGCCTTTGAGAAGAAAAGAGCAACAACCGGCGATCAACCGACAGAATATTCTGATGATGGCCCTACTTTTATTACGATAACAGGGGTACGTACGCGCAAATACAATATATACCTTAATAATTAAGTGCATTAAACTAATTACGCATATACATCTTTCTTTTTTAATTACGCATTAAACTAATTGGTAATTGCCTTCTCGTCTCTTCGTTTATTATGTAATAATAGGTCCCTAAACAGCCGGATAGCATCCAATGTGGATACTACGTTTGTCGTTTCATGTTGGAGATTATTAGGCGAAGATATATCAGCATTCCAAAAAGAGTTAGTAGTTTAATGTAGCTATTATTTACTTTTTTTCATTAGAGCTGATATCTTTTCTGCTATATATCTATGATCGATGTTGCTAATTATGTATGATATGCCTATACTGTTGTTACCCTACTGATCGATGTCTTTTATTTGTTTTATCCGCAGTATTCAATCAACACGCCACATGTCCCTGAGTACACTAAGCACAATATAGACGAGGTAAGGGACTTGTTGGGCAAATACGTCCTTGATTAACAAACAAAGAATAAATGAAACTTAGATTATTTTGGAAGCAGATAGGGAACTTTAATTTGTATGTAGAAGTCATTAATTAGAGCGAGTTGTAAGTATGAATTGCTCTGAAAGAGATCATTTTGGTTGTATATATCATCTTGCTGCTGCTGTACATGAAGTGCCATGTACATGAATTGCCCTGTACATGAATTGCTCTGATTTATATATAGATATATCATTTTGCTGCTTCTGAAATTGGTTTATGCTGCGTACTGCTGCTGATTTATGCAGGATTTTAACTGGTGGCATGGGAACAAATTTCAATTTTTTCAAAAACAATAATAAAAATAATAACAACGGTTTTTCAAAATTCATTAAAAGCGTTGTAACATATTTCCTACCAAAACTTATCATACCTTTAACAACGGTGTATTATAGAGTACCTGTTGTTATTAAAACTTTCCACAACGGCTTCTTTATTATACTCCGTTGTAATTAACAATATTCACAACGGGTTTGAAAAATTAAAGCGTTGTTATAATCCTTCCCACCAAAATTAATCATACCTTTACCAACGGTTTAATTTCATAGAACCGTTCTCGTATCTTTCCCACCATAATTATTCACACGTTTTAACAACAGTTATCTAGTAATAACAACGACTTATTACCGTTGTTAAAACTATTCACAACGGTATTTTTATTAAATCGGCACCGTTGTTAAAACCTTTAACAACGGAGGCTTTAACAACGTCCGCTTTTTAATATTACAACGGTTTTTAACCGTTGTCATAGCCTGTTTTTGTAGTAGTGTTTTACTTGGGAAAGCTTTCTCCCCAGGTGAAGGGAAAGATTAGTAGGGGTTCTACTTCTTTTGTCTCGATTTACAATGATGCCCTATGGGCAGAGAGTTCTATTCAGGAGATTGCCGAAGAGGCCCGTACTTCGTTTGTAGCTCCTAATGCCTTTGGCAAGAGACCTCTATATCCTACTTCCCGACCTTCCTTTTCTCCTTCTTTTCCAAACAAGAGGAGGAACTTTCAGAGTGGACAGGCAAATCCGACAAACCGTCCATTTGTCCCGAGCAACAACAACGATCCTAAGGTTCGTACCTGTTTTGCGTGCAAGATGCCTATGCATCCAGGTGTTGGCTGTTTCAACAAGCCAATTGTATGCTTTACTTGTCTGAAACCGGGACACAAGTCATTTGTATGTCCTGATAGGAAGATGATAGCTTCTACCCCAGCTACATCTGGGAGACCGAAGGGTCGAATTTTCGTCATGAGCCGCGCTGAGGCCGATGCTCAACCAGACCTGGTGACTGGTATGTTTCAATTTATGAAATCCGTGTTTAATTTTATTGGATACGGGAGCTTCTTTGTCTCTTCCTCAACCTCGTTTTCTTTTTCGCCTTTGCTTTTTTCACCTTATCGTAGTCTTTAAGAGACGCTTCCTAATGTTCCTTGTATCCAGTTCTTTTATCCCTACTCTCTTGAGAAGTAGTTTTTCTTATTAGCTAACGTAAGGGTTACTAGGTGTATTTTGAGGAAGTTTTGAATATGGTACCTAACCATCCTATTAGGCTAGTTTCATGTTTAGATGATTATAAGGATTTGAGGATAAACTTAGGATGAGACTCTCCTAGTGGTTTTAGACTATGAAAGTTTAATGTTGCAATACCGTTTGGAGGATCGAAATAATCATAATGATAGGGGGTAGTTGTGGTTAAGAATTTTAGTGATTCTTTAAGTGTTACTTGGGAAATTGAGGTCTTTAAATGTTGGACCCTAACTGGAATAATTACCTTGTGGAATTTTGGATTTGGATGACCAAACTTGAGGAATATTGTTATAAGCAAAAGCCGATGTATTGAGAGTTGGAAGAGATAAATAAATTGATTTACGGTTGCATTGCCCTATGTTTGGCAGCAGTTAAGTGAAATAAGATTTGTGTGACTAATCTCTTTGAGGTTTTGTGATTCAACTTTTGAGGATGAGAAGGTTCATTGTTAATAAATTAGAGTAATGAATTTTGAATAAATTGGATTAAAGGATTTCATAGTAAGTCCTTTACTTTGAGGTTGTTAGCGGTCTTGTTTCCCTAATTATAAATATTTTGATGGTGATTTCCAATAAGAGTTTTGATGGACCTTAGAAGATTTTAATTGAATTTAAATAATTGGGAGTTGTTACTCGATGTGTCATGCTTATGAAATAATTTGGTAGGAATCTGATGATTGAAAATGTTGAGGATTATTGCACTCTCTTGAGGACCAGTTTACTTGTACGGTTAGTGTTGTCGAGTTACGATCGACATTTGACTTGTCATAGATGGAAGATAGTTTTGTGATTTATTTCTTCTTTCTTCTTTCTTTCTATTCGATTTATTCTTTCGAATATTCCGTTCCTTCTCTCGATTATCATTTCTCTTAGATAGATTACTATAAGCTTTAGTTAGAAATTTTAGGCATAGATAATAGAGTAATTACCTTTACTACGAAATTTTTGAACTAAAAGCTTTTGGAAATGTTTTATGATTTCAAGTATTTTACCGTCAAGGAGTGTTGAGACGTGTTATTGGAGACGTTCGATAACTAGTTTTCCCATTTATTGATGCGAAAATGTATCTTTTAAAGTCTTTGACTTGGACGATGAGATTCTTGACTGCAGACGAGAATCTTCCGCCCTATTGATAAGATCCTATATTTTTATTACAAGTATATTTTTAACAGTTTTGAAATAGACCTACATATATGTTACTTTCCTTCTTCTAAGTTTCGAGGACGAAACTTTTTTAAAAGGAGGGGTGATTGTAACAACCCGAAAAGTACCCAATTTTTCTAGTAAAAATATTTACTAACACTTTTCAGCAGACTTAAGTTTTTAAAATAGAATTTATTGTTTCGAGTCGTATTTTGAAATTCCGAGTTCGTATTTGGAATTTCTGAGAGATTTCATGAAAATCCCGTTTTTTAGTCATCTTTGACTTTTCTTGACTTTTAAGTCGTCTTTGACTTTTCTTGACTTTTTAAAGTCGTCATTGACTTTTCTTGACTTTTAAGTCGTCATAAACTTTTCTTGACTTTTAAGTCATCTTTGACTTTTCTTGATTTTTAAGTCGACTTTGCCTTTCGTTGACTTTCCCGACTCGCCTTGTAATTTTGAAGACCGAAATTTTATTTAAAAAAATAATATTTTTAATTTATTTTTATTTAGATTTATTAGAATGTATGATAATTTAATAAAATTATTTTGAATTTATTCGGAATTTATAATAAGGTTTTACGGTTTAAACCCGAGCATCATTTAACTATTCCCGAGTCATCGTAAATCCCGAAACAAAACCCGAAACTCGACTTTGGCATGAGTCACACGCCCATGTCACCTTTTCCCACTCACTTAGGATATTTTCTTTCTTTTGATTAAACTAATAATAATATCTTAGATATTTATTACTTTATCGATCCGTCAACGAAAATTACGCAAAACCGTTTACAAAACAGATCCGATTCCTCTCATGTGTCACGGCTCCTTTTCCTCTCTTAGGCCTAGATATTTTCCTTTCTTTTCATTAATATAACATAATATCTAGATATTTAATTTAATTAACTTAATATCTAATTAATTATCTTATTATAATAATAAAACCCGAGTCAATTCCGTAACAACAATTTCAAAACCCGACTCATTCTTTCCTCTATATTACACGGCACTCACCCCATCATTACTCACCAACAACCTTTTCATTTTACAATAAATCAACTTAAGATCTAATTAATCGTTCTTCATCGTTCTTCATTCGTTCTTCGTCGTTCTTAATTCGTTCTTCGTCGTTCTTGAGCAAAATCATCATAAAACCTTCATTTCTTAATTAAATCCGTCCTAACTTATATTTCTAGAATCTCCTCTTCGCTCTCCATCTTCAAGTACTGTTTATTTTCAATTCCGACAAAATCGTTTTCAACACTTTAATTATGGAAAATCAAGTTTTAATTCTAATAATGTTATTCTTGTCATTTCTTAAAGGGGAAGATTTTGAAGACGAGTTTGGTGACTCCGTTATATATTAAGAGGGAAGATTTAGAATACGGGTTTCTAGTTTATACTTCTTATTTTGGTGCTAATTGATTTTGCTAGCTAAGGTAACGATTCCGAGTTACTCGACGATTTAATGTTACATAGCCTTTGTTTCTTTTGTTTTTGGTTCACCTTATGTTTTTGTTCATGTTATTGTTAGTTATGGTTTCTAGTAGTAACATGATAAGTCGTTATGATTTTTATGTTGTATGGAGTTTTTAATATGTTAGTGTTCTTGACATATTAGGATGATTTATTTATAACCATGATTTTTGTATGATTGATGGTTGAATTGGTTGTTAAAATGGATGTTTGATTTTCGAACATGTTAGAAATGAATTGGGTGTTGTTGTTAGGGTGGCCGTGTAAAGTGGCTGGCAAAACCGACCCAAACCAAGCCGGTTCAGGCCGGTTCAGGCCCGGTCCAGGTCCGGGCTGGGTTGGTCCATGGTTGGTCCGGGGTTTTGGTCTTTGGGTTGTGTCGATACTTGTTTGTTTTATTGTTGTTTTGACGGGTTTTAATTATGTTAAAGCATGCGGGAAATATTAGGAAACGGTTTTAGTAAAGTCGATAAAAATAGCCAAAACAGCCCAAATCAGTCGTGGGCCTAGTCCAAGCCCATGTGAAGTCCGGCCCAAATCAGGCCGTGGGTCCCTCCCTTGGTCTTGTGACGGTTTTTGAGTTATTGCCATTTTATCGTGTTTTGTAATATTTAGCAAGTGGGAAATGTTAATAAGTCAAATATTTAATTAAAAAGGTTTTTCATAAAATTATTATTTCTCACATGTTAGAAATTATAATACGAGATCGTAGTTTATTTTGATATCCTTTAAGTCAAGCGGGGGGTTACGTAAGATTTAATAATTCACATGTTAGAAGTTTTAATAAATAACATGTAATGAATATGTTGATTTTATGTTCAAGTCTATGTGGAAAAGACTCTGTTTCTAGCCGGTTTGACCAAACGGGTTTGGTCAAACTACGATCTAGTCAGCCCCGTTTTGACTGATGACCCGTCGCGGG
Organism: Heliosperma pusillum; assembly: GCA_022085475.1. NCBI lineage: Eukaryota > Viridiplantae > Streptophyta > Magnoliopsida > Caryophyllales > Caryophyllaceae > Heliosperma > Heliosperma pusillum. The sequence goes on from JAIUZE010046181.1 coordinate 7,378, forward strand.
ACTCGGGTCGTGGATTTGTCTTCAGGTAAAGTTTTATTTAATGAATGAATGAATAAGCCTTAGTAGATATGAGGCGATATGATATTTGAATATGATTTGTATGCAATTAGTCACATGATAGGAAGTTTTTCCCGTGACTGTTTGATTATATTGTTGGTGTCGTGTTGACTAAGTACCCATAGAGAATTATGAGTATATGGCGTCTTGACCATTCTAATTCTAAATGAGTATCTTGGACCATGACATTGATAGGCCGTACTATCTTTACGATTATCTGTTTCACTGCTTGATAGCTTTTGTGTCCCGGCTTGGTGGGTTTATATCCAAGTCGGGCATGGCTGCCTATTTCATTTTGGGAATGGAGCCAGCTTAAGTACTAGCCATCTCTGCTTAGGGGGTCGCCTAGTAGAGTTTCTCATGTACGGTTATGTCATGGGACGGGGAATGGAATAGCTGTTGTCGCTAGGTCTGATCAGTCTAGGACTGGGATGTTTTCCTACCTTGTGGTATAGCCTCGAGTTACAGATGACTATTGACGGTTCTAAGAACTTATGCCTGTTTTAGACGTATTGGTCTTTCAGGTTTGTATGATTCTATGAGTCTTAGAAGGTGAGATTCAAGCCGGCTGAGGGTTGATAGAGTTTGGATTACCGGATGTTAACTGATTCACATGATATTATGTTTGATTAGGGTTTGAGTGTATCATGGCCATGTTAACGTTAACCTCTGAGCTAGCATACCAACTTCCCTACCTCGTGTTATAGATTAATAACAGTTTCACATGATAGCTTTCATATGCTAGGTTATATGTTAGTTATTTGTTCATAACATGAAAAGCATATCATATTTGTTAAGGTTTTGTATTTTCCATATACATTGCTTTTATGTTATTCATGTTTAAGTAAACTCGACATTTCGTGGCTGGGAGAACTCGGAGTTACTCCCCACTGACTGTGGCTTCCGTGTTTATATTTAATGCGGTCGAACAGGTGGTGATGCATATTTGGGGTACATTGACGAGCTAGCGAGCGAAGTATTTACCTTGGACCTATATTCGTTTCTTAGATTGTATATTATTATACACTCTTTTATTTCCGTATTTATACGGGAGATATGTCTCCCGTTTTGGATACTTCTTTTGTATAATATTATTTCCTTTTTGTTATGAACCTTTTTATTTAAGACACCTTTGTTATGTATTATCATCTTTTATTTAGTTAAATTATTTTTTTTCTTTCCGCAAATTTGAGGGTGTCACAGTTGGTATCAGAGCATTTTTGCTCCCGACGCACGTTTGTGTACCCTTGTATAAATAACTTGACCTTAATAAAATAATAAACTTGTGAGATAGAAGGGTAGGATGGGTAGATTAGGTTTTATGTTGTAGTCTATTTGTTTATGCTAATTGTTAGGAGTAACTTAATTTGTTTTGTTTCTTATGAAGATGGTTGGACCTCTTGTAGAAGAGATCTGTGTTACCTAGAAGGAGTATCCTCTACCGAAGATTTGAAGAATTACAAGCCTAATTGAAGTGTATTCCTTCTTCATCTATGAATTCTCTCGTCCATATTGTATTATGCTCTCTTCCTTCTATCTAGGAGCATATTTCTCTTCCAACCTATTTGCCTCTTGAAAATTTCTCTTGATAGTTCCTCCACCTTACCATTGGTATCCTTACCTTCCTCTTATAACATTTTTAGGGATGTCATACCCATTTGTTTATGGTATATTATACTTAGTAGGAAGAACTTTGAATTTTGGGAAATATTAGTGTTTGTTAGAAGGAACTTGTGATTTGAGGAAAATGGTATAGATCTAATTTCACCCTATGGTGGTGAAAGTTGGTACCTTGAGGAAGAAGTTTCGAATAGGGTACCTAACCATCCTATTAAGCTAGTTCCATGTTCAGATAATTATAAGGATTTGAGGATAAACTTAGGATGAAACTCTCCTAGTGGTTTTAGACTATGAAAGCTTAATGTTGCAATATCGTTTTGAGGATCGAAATAATCATAAAGGATTGTTGGTAGTAGTGGTTAAGAATTTTAGTGATTCTTTAAGTGTTAATTGGGAAATTATGATCTTTAAATGTTGGACCCTAACAGGAATAATTACCTTGTGGAACTTTGGATTTGGATAACACAACTTGAGGAATATTGTCATTAGCGAAAACCGTTGTATTGGGAGTTTGAAAGTACTAAATAAATTGTTTTGCGGTCGCATTGCCCTATGGTTGGCAAAATTTAAATGAAATGAGATTTGATGACTAATCTCTTTTGAGGATTTGTGTTTTAACTTTTGAAGATGAGAAAGTTCATTGTTAATAACTTAGGATAATGAATTTTGGAATAAATTGGATCAAAGGATTTCATAGTAAGCCTCTTTTACCTTGTGGTTGTTGGCGGTCTTGTTTCCCTAATTATAAATATTTGGATGGTGGTTTCCAATAAGAGTTTTGATGGACCTTAGAAGGTTTAATTAAATTTGAATAATTGGGAGTTGCTACTCGATGTGTCATGCTTATGAAATATTTTGGTAGGAATCCGATGATTGAAAATGTTGAGGATATATTGCACTCTCTTGAGGACTAGATTCTGTTGCAGTTAGTATTGTCGAGTTGCGATCGACATTTGAATTTTCGTAGAGGGAAGATAGTATTGGGGTTCATTCTTCTTTCTTTACTTCTTTCTATTCGATTTATTCTTTCGAATATTCCGTTCTTTCTATTGAATATCATCCTCTATAGATAGATTGTTAGAAGTTTTAGTTAGAAATTTTAAGCATAGATAGTAGAGTTATTACCTTTACTATAAAATTTTTGAACTAAAAGTTTTAGGAAATGTTTTATGATTTCAATTATTTTACCGTCAAGGAGTGTTGAGACTTGTTATTGAAGACGTTCGATAACTAGTTTCTCATTTATTGATGCGAAAATGTATCTTTTAAAGTCTTTGACTTGGGACGTCGATGTTCTTAACAGCTGACGAGAACCTTCCGTACCATTGATAAGACTCAGTATTTTTATTACAAATATATTTTTAAAAAGGTTTGAAATAGACCTACATATATATTACATTACTTCTTCTAAGTTTCGAGGACGAAACTTTTTAAAAGGAGGGGTGATTGTAACAACCCGAAAAGTACCCTATTTTTCTAGTGAAAATATTTTACGAATACTTTTCAGCCTGTTTAAGTTTTAAAGTGGAATTTATTGTTTCCAGTTGAATTTTGAAATTCCGAGTTCGTATTTGGAATTTTTGAGAGATTCCATGAGAATTCCGTTTTTAAGTCAACTTTGACTTTCGTTGACTTTTTCCGACTCGCCTTGTAATTTTGAAGACCGAAATTTTATTTAAAAACATAATATTTTTAATTTATTTTTATTTAGATTTATTAGAATTTATGATAATTTAATAAAATTATTTTGAATTTATTCGGAATTTATAATAAGGTTTTACGGTTTAAACCCGAGCATCATTTAACTATTCCCGAGTCATCGTAAATCCCGAAACAAACCCGAAACCCGACTTTGGCATGAGTCACACGCTCATGTCATCTTTTTCCACTCATATGGGATCTTTTAATTAAAATGATTAAACTAATAATAATATCTAAGATATTTACAACTTTATCGATCCGTCAGTTTAAATTACGCAAATCGATAAATCAGACCCGATTTCTTTGATGAACCACACGGCTCTTCTTCCTCTCTTAAAGCTTGATATTTTCCTTTCTTTTGATTACAATAACGTAATATCTTGATATTTGATTTAATTAACTTAATATCTAATTAATTACCGTAATATAATTATTAAACCCGAGTCAATTCCGTAACAA